>KZ819753.1:0-63070 GCA_003144235.1 Violaceomyces palustris | reverse complement strand
TTTTTTTTCCGAAAGATGGCCGCGTGTCTCACACCTTTGCCGTTCCTATACCAAATCCCTCCTTGTGTCTCAGCCGGTCACATTGCTTGCGACTCTCTCTCGCGCTCCGAGCTCGTTTGCCCGTTGGTCATCCCACGATCCAGACTATCCTCGCGGCATCTTGCGGATCTCGAGGCACAGTCGCCATCGGCCAGAACATCCGTGTCCGACTCGCCTATCGACAAGTCATGGGCCGGTCGAGGCTCGGGAGAAAAGGTCATCGTCGGCGTCCTGGACATCGACTGCGAAGCTTTGGACGGGTTTGACGAGACTGACGCCTCCAGACTTCAAGCTATCGCCGATCTTCTTGCTTCCAGAGTGATGTGGTCGTGAGGAACACTGTCCAGCTACGCTTTCGAAGTCTGAGTCGATAAAGAGCGCGAATAAACACAACAATCCGCGGCGCAAGTCGCTGCACCCAGGCGAAGGCAGGAATGTACTACACAGAGCTGCATGGATGCGGTCTCGACCTTCGTACAGCACATGTGTATACAGGAGAATAGGGAGCTGAAGCGCAAGTGTACCATGTCAGCATTGAGAAACGAATTGCACCATCTTTGCCAGGTCGATGAGTTTGTTGGGGCTGAAGGAGCGCCCATTATCTCGACAACCCATTCTTTTTCCTTCTTTGCTCACAGGAACTAAAAGTTCAAGTATGAGTGAATGTGTGTGTGTGTGTAAAGGGGGTTGGCTAATGCGGAGAAAACTCTGTCTGCTGAGAGCGAGCCGTAAAGAGTCGTAAGATGGGGGGATGAAAGGATATGATGGGGTGTGATGAGAGGCGAATCGGAGGTTTGTCCGTATGATTCCCGTTTCACGATAGCACCATTCCCAAGACCTTTTCTTCTTTCTTCTCTCTCCCATCAGCACTTGATGCCTTGGTCAAACGAAATCTAACCCGGTGGACGTCTCCCTGCCTCCGGTGGTGAATGCTCTTGCCTAGATTGACAGTTTCCGTGAGTCTGGTCTAACCCAAAGGAGGGAAAATACAGAAAAAGGAAAGAAAAAAAACGATTTAAGAGCAAAACCCACTCTATCGACATTTGGTCTTGAAAATAAAAGTAATGGAATTTGGACATATGTGCCTTTCCCTCCTTTGGGAAACGTGGCGAACGGGAAAGGAGAGAAAAGTATCTATTTTGAATGCAAGACAGTGGTATATGGCACGAAGGAGGAACACACAAGGGGTAAGAGGTGAGAGAGAACGGAACAGGAACGTGATTTTTTGCGTGCTCCCGAGATCTCAAGATCTGCATTTCAACAAAGGCTAAAGCGCTTGCGATTGACTAGGAAGAAGTTGATCGAGTGAATATTGTGGTCCCACCAAAGGACGGAGCAACAGAGCCTTGAGAGGTTGCGGACTGTCGAAAAGAGGCGAAGGTTTTTTGTAAATGACGTCAGCTTTGATAGCTTTCGTGGGAGCTAGAAGTAGTGAGAGTCTCCACGGCTATAAGAAGTCGAGACAAGAAAGCAAAGAAGCGGATGAGGCAGAGTCACTTTTCACATCGAATGCTTACTCCTCCCACGGTACTTGACCTCTCCGAAGCTGGCACTTGCGATCCGCTTGCTGCCAATTTCTCATCTTGTTGCCCATCACCACGCTCAGAGCCGACGTCTTCCCACGCCTGCTCCGGCTCCTCCAGATTTGCGGACCTGTCTTCCCGCTCTTTTGGTGAGTCACTATCACCGCTCGCGCTATCTACCACCTCGGTCTCTTCTTCTGTTTCCTCATCAAGCCGACCGAGAACCCTCCTTGAGGTAGACACATCCTCGCCTGGCGAAAGTGAAATCGGTCCGGCGGGAACGTCAAGGCCTGTCATCCTACGACCTTCAGCAATCTCCCGCAATCTGGCGAGACGCATAGCTTCCGTTCTCTCTGCTTCGTCTCGGGCTTGGAGACTTTCTAGGGAACGCAACCGTAGAAGGTCGCGCTCGTCGTCCTGTTCCTCCTTGATCTCACCGCCGCCCTTGGTTTGCCGGTCAAGATAACGCTCGGTTTCCGATTCTGTGTCCGTCATGGCGCTGCTGGTGAATTCTGGTTCGAGGGCTGGAGAGCCTTGGCGCTTGATCGGCTTCTTGGTGTCTGCACCATCGGAAGCGTAATGCTCATCAGCAGCCAAAGAGGGGTGAGAAGGTGAAATGGACGAGGTGTAAAGAGCGACCAAAGCCCAGAGGGTGACGGCCACGGCGAGCTCGAAAGAGAGGAAGAGACCAGTGAAGAAGAAGAAAGACGCCATAGGGTAGTGATACATGAAGAAGCTTCCAGGCGCGACCCAAAGATGAAGTAGAAAAACAAGATCAGGGGAAGAAAACGAATCAAGTCAGCCTCTCCTTACCGGACACTGTGTCGATGAGTTCATCCGGGACATCCAGGAGGTAGAACCTCACTCTGCTCCGTTTCAGAAAGCTAGAGACGATCCTCTGACTCACCGAAGCCCTGTGAGATGCGCATCGAAACGCAAGCTTGCACTGTAAGTCTGCAACTCGCCCCGGCTCTTGTGCCCTCCGACGCCCGCAATGACAGCGCGATTAGAGCCACCGAAGAGGCCCCTTTGCCCATTGTGGTCTATCGATGAGCCAGATCCTCCATACATCCAATATTTGTCAGCATCCCATCGACCCACAGTGACGCGTCCAAAGGTGACCCTTCTGTCCGCGAGAGGATCTGGGCGAGCCGGTATGAGAGGTCGAGTGTGGTAGGAGGGCTGTAGGATAGCTCGGCGAAGAAGCTTGACCGAGAGAAGTTGCGAGTCTGGAGGGTATGGAGAGGTGGGAGGATTGCGAGAGATGAGAAGAGACAAGATTGACAGTACTCGCGCAGAGCGTCTGTCTTGTGTGATGAGGGTTGGACGACTGGAATGAAAAAGGGTGCGATTACTGGCGGACCGCAGGTCTAGAGAGACCATGAAATTGCCCAGGTCGAGATTGGCCTCGTTGATAGGGATCCCGATCTCCAGCGAGACATCGTAAGCTTGATCATCTGCGAAGAAACGCCTGGGATCAGCGAGGCCAGTATCTTGGTGGGTTGGATCAGTGAAGGTGAGATCGCAAAAAGGGGGTTGATTGAGGCTGTCGCAAAAAGGCGTGAGCAGGATTAGGAAGAAAAAGGCGGCGCAGGCAACCAGGGTACCATGCGAGAGTGGGGAAGTTTAGTCGGGCGGACTGGACGTGATGGCAGGCCTGTGAGAGGGATCTTGAGGGGGGGGGGGATTGGCACTGACCCATATTGTAGCCACACCTCCTTTCGAAGGCCAATCTGAGGGACCCAGGCGCGGTAGAAGCCAACATAGGAGATGATGGCTGCCGCGAGGGCTACCCAGAAGATGGTACCGAGCAGTCCGAGGCGGAGAACAATGCGATGAGTGGTGGGAGAGAGAAGAAAGTCACGGGTGCGCTCGAGGAGAGTGACAGCTGGCTCGGTTATCAGAGTGTGGAAGACGATGGCAGGCCATTGGGAGAGAGGGGGAAGGCGAGAGACAAAATTTATCAGGTCGTTCAGAGGAGCGAAGAGTGGGGCGGCGGGCAAGGGTTGAGGTCTGAGAGAGGTGGAATGGTTCCTCCGATAGTGGGGGACCTGAGGAGGAGGCTGCCTTGGATGCCTAGGCTGCTGCTGCTGCTGGGGAGGAGGCCTCGGGAAGGCGGACGACGGGGAGAAGGCAGACGAAGTCATCCTTGATGGAATGGCATCAATTTAGGAAGCGTTCTAGAGGGAGTCCAAAGGTTGCTAGGAGGAATAGGGCTGACGAAGGGGAAAGGTACGGTGACAGGTAGGGACCGTCTGTTTAAAAAGGAAGTTCAGGGCGCCACTGTGTGAAAAAAGAGAAGCATTCGTAGATGATGCCGAGCTTCACTACTACTAAAGACAGTGGTGCCCCCGCTCGGATGGATGGGAGGGAGACGAGAGGATGGATGGCGAGAGAAACAAAGAAAATAAGCCCCTACGCGCGTGAAACAGGAAAGCCGAAGAGGTTGGGTTGATGGCAGCAACTGACAGTGAGAGGGTCTGTGCACGTCCAACCAAAAATCCTTTTTTTTTTTAAAAAAAAGAAAAAAAAAAAAAGATAGGAATAGGGAGAAGGGGTACCTTCGGATTAGGATTCGGGACTATAATCACATCTTAATCTCACAACTCTCACGTGACTATAAGCACTAGCATTCCATAAAGAGGAGAAGGAAGTGGTGTTGGGCACGGAATGTTTATGCCAAGGTAGTAGTAGTATGTAGTGAACATGTCAGCACAAGTGTACGCCCGCCAGCCCAACACTCAGACTGGTCGTGACTTGACACCACACCAAGTACATACTTATGACTGTATGTGACATTATTGATTGTACTGGATCTGTACAGTATGTGCATACAGTACATACTCTACGCATGCAAAGACATCAAGTAGCTTTCTGCGAATGTATGCACAGTACTGTATCTGTACTGTATGTTGCCAAAGATGAACCCCACACGCACTCGACCTTGACTCCGGCTTTGTCGTGGAGGCGTTCAGACAAGCCGCAGACAGCAGCAACATACCATGGCGGAGCCTTCCAAGCAACTCTCATCTACACTCTATGATGGAGCAGGCTCTCCTGTACGTCTGTACCTTCCAGAACAGTATGCTCGTTCAGTTGTGAATGTGATGATCTCATAGTTCGTGAGGTGAGGAACATGGAGCTGGCAACCTCTTGGTACTCAATCATGAATGTTTTTGGTAAGCGTGTGTGCATCTAAGTACAACAGATAGGGGTCGAGCCTGCTCGTCTCTAACGACCTCCAGTTCAGTACAGTACAGTCATAAGTACATACAGTATGTAGCAGCACGGGAGCCATTTTCACAGTTCGATGTGGAGTAGTCGAGTACATAATGTGAGTACATACCTGTATGTGTGCAAACAATCAGAACATGCATCAAGCCAAGCTGATGCATGTATGCAAAGCACTGGCTTTTCCAACCCCCACTTTGTCGGGCATCTTTCTCACACGCACCAGCTGACTCAAACCATTTATGTAGTAACTTGGTCTCCTGTCAAGAGTGCCACCGTACGATGCTGCTGCTGCTGCTGCTGCTGACGACGACGACGACGATGATGATGATGATGATGATGATGATGATGATGATGATGATGATGATGATGATGATTGAGGTGGTGGTGAATGACGCTTGTACCGGCGATGATGTTGAAGGAATCGCCTTGGGCAAAGCAGAGAACGCCGGAGAAGTCCCTCTTCTCTCGCAGCCGCAATCATGGGAATCAAACATTTGCATCTCAGCCCACTGTCATGTTGTAAACTGGCCGAGGGTCTCTCCTGCTTCTCCAACCCCTCCTCCCCCTCTCACCCTCCCTTGCTTCCCCTCACTACCCCAACCTTCCCCTCATCCATCCAACCAACCAAACCCCCCCCTCACGGGAAGCAGGGCACCCACATAGTCAGTCCGACGTTTGATACTCTTTCCTTCCCCGCTAGCGGAGGAGGGCTTCCTCCCAACAGAAGAAGAAGAAGAAAAAGCGGGAAAGGAGAAAAAGGGGAAGGAAGCAAGGAAGCAAGGAAAGAAAGCGTAAGCCTTCGCGTCAAGAGTTCTCTCTCTGAACTCAAATCGACAACTCTCCCTACTCTCTTCCATCCTTCGCACATCTAGGAGTAAGAAAGGAGAAAAGACATCTAGATACGGTTCAATTTTCCTAGAAAAGTGGACAAAGACATTGAGGGTACCAGCATGCTCTTCTTCGGTCTTCTCTTCTCCTGTGCCATCTTGGTCCACGGTCAACCTGCCAAAGACCTGACTGCCTTTGTGGACCCATTCATCGGGACGATCAACGGAGGGCATGTCTTTGCGGGCGCCACGACCCCCTTTGGTTCCGTTAAGGCTGTCGCAGACACAGCCGGAGGCGATAATCAGGGAGGATTCGTTTCGGATTTCTCTGCGATTTACGGTATCAGCCAGCTCCACGACGATGGCACGGGAGGTTCTCCCAGCCTCGGAAACTTCATGCTTCTACCTCAAGCCTGCCATTACAGCTCAGGAAGTGCGAAGTCGACCAGAATTTCGAATGTTTGCCTGACGAACAAAAAAGAGAGGGTAGTCCATCAAGTGAAAGGCTCCCAAAAAGCTTCGCCCGGCTTCTTCAGTCTTGATCTTGAGAACGGCATCAAGACCGCTGTCACGACCACCAACCATGTAGCACTTCACAAATTCGACTTCTCCGCCATCCGGGATGCGTCTTCTGCTTTCGGAGCGAAGGGAAAGCAGAGTGCCACCGTCCTATTTGATCTCACCAGCGACCTTCCGGGGCAGTACATGAATAACAGCAGGTTGGACATTGACATGAATGGCTCGAACGCTCGCATCACCGCTTTCGGGGAGTTTGGGCCCTCTTTTGGAACTGGAAGTTACAAAGTCTACAGCTGTGCAGACATTCCCGGTGTTTCTCGCGCGGCTACCTACGCGAATAATCGGACGACTGACGGCACTCTCTCCCTCTCGAGCCCTAGAGGGGATGCCGGGGCACTGGTTGAGATCGATGATGATTACCTCAAGTCGAACGATGGTGTAATTTCCGTGAGGGTAGGGATAAGCTGGGTATCCGTTGAGGCCGCTTGTGCATTTGCAGAAGCCGAAATACCAAACTTTGAGACCGCATTCGAAAGCATCAGGGAAAAGTCTCGAGAGGCTTGGAATCAGATCCTTGGAGCTTTCGATGCTGATCTGACTGGGGTCAGCAAGGAACAGAACCGCCTTTTCTGGAGCTCTCTCTACAGAACATTCATCTCGCCCACCAATGTCACCGGAGACAACCCCAGATGGGAAGGAGGTGCCGTGTGGGACTCGCTGTATTGCTTGTGGGACAGCGCCAGAGTCGTCCATCCTCTGTACGCGATTCTCAACCCAAAAGCTCAGGCCGAGATTGTGCAAGCCGCAATTAACGTCTGGAAGCACCTAGGGTTCCTTCCCGACTGTCGGATGTCGACCGACAAAGGTTTCACGCAGGGAGGATCCAACGCGGAGATGATGCTGAGCGACTCGTACGTCAAAGGCATTCGCGAAGGAATTGACTGGGAAGAGGGCCTGGCAGCCATGTTGAAGGACGCTGAGGTTGAATCCGCCGACTGGGGTGTCGAAGGTCGAGGGGCGGTGCGAGCCCGCAAACGGCTTGGCTACGTCCCGAGAGGACCGGAAGGCAGTCCAAAGACGTTCACCTCAGTCGCAGGAAGATCTGCTTCCCGGACCCTGGAGTACGCATTCAATGGTAAGCTCGAAACCTCCAAGCACTCTGAGGATGCCGCTAAGTGCGGAACAATCAACTCACGACTCTGCCCGTCCCCTTTCTCTAACGGGCTCGACTGGGGCCTGGAAGATTTTTCAATCGCACTGGTTGCAGCTGGGCAGGGTAGGCAGGACATTTTTGAGGACTTCATTCGGCGTTCAAATGATTCTTTCAACCTTTGGAACCCGAAGGTCGAATCAGATGGCTTTTTGGGCTTCATGCAAGCCCGATGGGCAAATGGAAGCTTCCACTTCCAGGATCCACGAAAATGCTCGCCAGCGTTCGAATTCGGGACTTGCTACCTGCTTCGCACGCAAGACACTGATTTCTACGAAGCTAGCGCTTGGCAGTACAGCCTCTTTGTTCCTCATGATATGTCCACCCTAGTCAAGTTGATGGGTGGTGATGAGACTTATCTAGAGAGAGTCGATCACATGTGGGGGGCGGACTACGGTGATGTTGGCGACGAGGTTGGCTTTCTGCCAACTTACGTCTACCATGTAAGTCATCCTCCTTTTCTAAGTGATTTTTTCTCCAAGATTGGCTCTTCTCGCCCTTCTTTCTGACAGAGTTTTGTTCCCTCGGTTGCTGACCATTCGGATCTAACTGTCGCTTCCTTACGCAATCATCTAGTACGCAAGGAATGGATACAAACGAAGCGTAGACCGCAGTCTTAAGATCCTGCGGGAAAATTTCAACACGACGTGAGTCACGCAGTTTGTATCTTCGGAACGTATCTGAAGGCATCAACTCAGTGAATGACTGGTCTACCATCGATTCCTCAGGTATGGTGGGCTCCCAGGTAACGACGACTCTGGCGCCATGGGTGCCTACGTGGTCTGGTCAGCCATGGGATTATTCCCAGTTGCGGGTACCGGGGTCTACCTCTTGTCAACTCCACTCTTCCCTGGCTATAAGATAACCAGCACGGTGACCGGTAAGACGTTTGAACTCAAGACCAAAAATTGGGACGAGGCAAGTGTCAACAAGTATATTGTTCGTGCTACACTTAACGGAGAGCCATACACAAAGAATTGGATCGAGCATGGAGTCTTTCTTGAAGGTTCAACCCTCGAACTCACCCTCGGGCCTGATCCGACTGATTTCGGATCAAGGGTCGAAGACCTCCCTCCGAGCTTATCGACAGGCGGATTTAAATTCAATGGACATGCTGCTCAGGGGTTCTGAAGTGAGGAAAAGGCTCAACAAAAGTATTTCCCAACCCAGGAGCGAATCGAAGAGACATAGATGTTGCACACGTTGGGCAAAATAATTTCTCTTTCCATCCTGTACCTCTCCATGTTTTCCCTATCACTTCCTCCTCTCTCTGCTTGTCCTTGAATCTCTTTCCACCCCAGGACACCTGCTTTCTTTCTTTCCCTAAATCTTTGATATTCAGGCACACATATTTCGTGCAAGCTTTCTTCAGGATACTTATCAGTACTGTGTTGTGACCCACAAGCAATCAATCGAATTCTTCTCCCTTGTCGAAAAGCTATACGACGAAGCCTTTCTTGCCAATTTTTTGTTTCTCGTTTGCTGTTGGAGCCTAGTGGTTGGTGGCAGCTACCTCTTACAATCTAATCACTCGACTTCACACCTTCCGTGCCGTTTTTCTCTGCTATGAGCCCGAGGTTCATTATGCTGGATGTCGCTCTTAGCTCGCCTTTTTCCTTAGCATCATGGGCTTCGCGGGCCTGCCTTTGTATCCAGTGCTCTTTGATGTCCTTTGCTCTAGCGATCTGCGATATGATCATTTAGGGGATCAATGATGGTTGGAAAGACGACTGTGAGAAGGTAGCCTCGGAAGTTGAATGAATCGATTCATCGTCCCAGCTCACCTCTTTAGTGTGGTGGAGACACTCCATGTAGTCGTCCTTCTCGCTTACGCATTCACTCGGTGTGTCTGCTTTTGCGTAGCATTTCTGGAAGTCCTGCCAATGAGTGAAGCAGCGGGATCGGCCTTAAAGTTGAGTTACAGTCAAGAGTGTTAATATTTATGAATAAAAAGAATAAAACAAAAAAGGAAAGAAAAATATAAATCGTATCAGAGAGTTGTTCGAGGCGAAGAATAAAGCGAGAAGGTGGGAAGGGATGGGGTTCTCACCTCCTTTAAAACCAAAACCAGACTATTTTGGATACCGAGCATCAAGGGAAGTGAAGAGAAAGGATTAAGCATGGGTAGGCGTCAGTGAGAGCAAGTATCTGGGCGGGTGAGGAGAAAACCACTGAACGAGCCCAAAGAAATCGTGGCTGAAGGAAGTAAGGAGAGGGAGAAAGTGGTTCAAGAAGGCCGAAGCTGCGGGGGGATGGAGGAAGGATTGTCTAGAAGGACGAAAGCTCGAAGGCTGCGAGCTGAAAGACTCACTGCCATTTTAAAACACGGCCCTTTTTTGGTCGCCTTGGTTTGAGGGTGAAGAGTCGAGCTTGACGGGAAGAGGTGAGTCGAAAGCTTGGACGAAAGAGATGCTTCTTAGGATGAGATACTGCTGTGGGTTGAACGTGGGAAGTGGTAAGGCGAAATGGTGGAAATTGCCAGTGAAGAGGTGTTGGGGTGGGTTTCGATTTTCGTGCTGCAGCAGCATGTGCCATGAGCCAAGATGGGAAGAGGATGTTCAGATGGGGTTGACGATTAGAGCTCAGGCGTGCGACCGAAGGAAGGCATCCAGCCGTGAGTGGTTCAGTCAGAGTGTGTAATTCATAGAATCAGCTTGCCTTCGATCACTCCCGATCAGATACGGTATCAAGATTAGGCCAAATCGGCGGAACCGTCACCCGCCAAAACCTCCCTTGGTCAGGAATTTGAGCACATCCCAGTCAGGTGTGTCTTCACATAGCGTTCTTCGTTCACGCTCCATCTCAACGACCAACCGTCCCTTGTCGTAGGAGAGCTCCCTTCAGCTTGCAGGAAGGCCCCTTGGATCAGGCTCTGATCGCAAGGGGAGGTCTTTTATCCAATCCGTCCTCGCTCTCTGACAACCGTTCTTTCCACCCCTTCCTTCAACAAAAAATTCTTGGCCATTAACTCAAATGTTCCCTCTCCATTTCTTTTCCTGTCAATCAATCTTGGGAAAACAACGAAGCATTTTCAACCCACCAAGGGATGCCCTGGGACAGCGCCAACCAACCTCAGTCCCTGCATCCACCCCCATCCCATACCTGCAGCGTGTCGTCCCCTTCCTTTCTTTTTCTCTATTTATTCTCGAGTCCTAGTGATGAAGCACAAGGACAACGGAGCGGTAGTTTGTTCTCCATCGCTCCATCTGAGATTTGGCTCCCAATCTACCGGCCAGTGCTTTACCCAGACTTTCCTTTTCTTTTTCTTTTTGTTTTGCATTTTGCTTCTCTCCTCTTAAACCAATCCGTTGACCCTGTACATCCTCCTTGTCCCTTGATCAGTCCAGAACTTTTTGATGACACCTTCGTACTGTACGGCTCATGTGGTCTTCCCCGTACTGTACTGTACAGTCCATACAGTATGTATGTACAGTACATGTACCGGCAGTAGAATGACAGGACGACATGGACCTTCACGATTTGAAATGGGAGCACTTGGCGAGAGATTCCCTTGATAGGATGGGAACAGGATCTGGTTATTCCAAGATCAAGCCATAAGAGTTCCGCTTTCACTGTCTACAAAATGTACCCATGCTGGTCATTTGGCTGGCGGCCGGTTTGCCCCTTGCTTCTGGGCCAGCCGTCATCAACCCGCAATAGCGAAAGCGAAGTCCTCAGATCATGAGCATGGCCCTTCCTTCCACATCAGGTAGCCTTAATTTAACATTCGCATACTGCACATGCTCTACGTACTGTGTGTGTGTGTTGTACAGCACAGTATGTCGACAGTAACGCACGAAGCCATTCTTCCAAACCAGGAACTTCAATGACGTGGTCCGGCACTTGTTGTCATGGGTCTGAGATTTTTGAAAGAGCAAGTAAGAACTCATACTCTTCACCCTCCTATCTGTCCAGGCTAGCTCCATGGCCGACTCAACGGCCAAGCTCAAGGTCTTGCTTCAGGTATGTTGCATCGGCGAAGTTGTCGCCCCTATCTCTTCCAGTGAGAGTTCTCGTGATTCCTCTTATAGCTCGGAAATCCTCCCAGACTAGTTTCCGGTCCTTTATTTGCTTCCTTCACCTTTTGCTCAATCACTCCTTCACACCGCCAAGAAGACCTTCAGTTCACTCCAGAGCTTGACGGGAGAAGCCTCGATACTTGACTTACTCAAAGCACAACCGGCTGCACTTGGAGAACCCTCATAAAGAACAGAAAAGGAAGCAGAATCTGAGGAACACCTGGCCCCCTCACCTCCTTCAACACATCATCGGTCTCAATGCTTGCCCAACACCTTCCCTTTCCCCTTTGATTTACCGCTGCAATCGCCTTGATCAATATTCAAACCGAGAAATCTGATTCTGCTTCTCACAGTATCTACCTCGAGGTATCACATAGAGGCAACGAAAGGGAAGGGTGACGAACATTCACGGTGGAAAGAAGGCAAGCTGCTGCTCAGACGATGGAAGATCTGGAAGCAGCTGTGAAGCATGGTAGACGTCACACAGATGTAAAGAGACTTGCCAGAGCTCGGCTTCCTCCTCAGTTCAGCCGACAAAACGCTCGGAAACGTGCCTCAAATCTGGTTGAGCACGGGGATGACGCCAGCTCTTCACATTCGGATCGGGAAGGATACGCCTTCACAGTCACTGTGACGGAAGAGGCTAGCCCTGTGTACCCATCCCCGACTTCACCTCCGATGAGTAACTTCGTGATAGCAGCGGGGACAGTCGTGATATCAAACCCAAACGGTGGTTTGACGGCGACAGCTCTGACCCTTGGGATCTTGACCAAGGCGCCGGAGCCAACCGCTCCGGTTGGGAAAGGTATTCAAGGTGGTTCTTCTGGGAATCAGATCAGCGCTTCAAACCAGAACGACGCAAGCTGGGCGCTTCGCCCTCACATGCCTTTGGTCATGGGCCTTTCAGCCTGCGGTGCTGTGCTTCTTATCCTCGCTGTCGTCACGGTGGGGGTCTGCATGATCAGGCAGCGTGGGAGGATGGAAGAGTCAGAGCCAATAAGTCGAGGATCTTCCGGTGGCCACCAGTCATCTCATTCAGTCTCACGCAATTACGAAGAAAAAGTCAGTCTTGACTCGAAGCAGCCTCAAGAGCCGCCATCAGACACTCTAACAAGAGGCGCGACAACCCTCAAGTCGATCTTCAAGGCTAGGAAGCCGCCAAGTAAGAGAAATCCAACCTCTTCCTGTAAAAATGGCTGGGATCAGAGTCCCGAAGGTCGAGACGAGACCATAAATTCTCCGGCCCAAGCTCACTTCTCAGTCTCTTCGCCTCAACCTGATGAAGCTTGGGCCCGCCTCGCTATTCGGTCCAACACCGGGCTTTCCACATATGCTGATCATGGGCTCATTGAACAGTACTTTTATGACTCATCAGCAGAGCCGATTCGATCCCCTTATGTGGGGCAAAGGCAGGGAGAAAGCACGTACAGCACACCCATGATGGGATCAGAAGGCGTCTTTAGCCCACTGATACCACGTAAAAGTGGTCAAATATCAGTCACTATCCTCGAGGATGTTCCTCAGCCGGCCCTGTCACCACCTGAACCGATATGGTACTCCTCCTTCCCACCCTCATGTCCCTCAAACTTGGGATTAGCCATCCTCACATCGACAGGAGCGATGTCGGAAGGGAGAACTCAAGATGGAAGCCTTCATCCGGTGACCAAGGTCCCTGACTTTACGGTTTCCGAGTCGGACTATGGCCTAGGGGGAAGGTCAATGGCAAAGATTAATTTAGGCACCCCGAAAATCAACAAAACTCAATCTTTCCAATTCAATCGTGACAGGAGCGGAAGCGAGAGCAGCTCCATCAGCGCTGCAACTGTTGAAAAGGGTATGCTGTGGCAAAATTTGCCCACTGGCCCCCTTCGCGCTGGGACGCCTCTGCTTGTCGGGAGCTGTGACAACCTAGCCGCAATTAGTGTCAGCAGTAGCGACCGTAGCTTAGCTTCGAGAGTGAAGGGTGAGGAGATCATTCAAGCAAATATGGGTCCTGGTGTGATCGGCAGAGCAAGCGAGGAGGAACCAACATCACGACTTCCAGTCCCTGATGTAGGAAACAAGGTGGAATTTCAATCTTCCAAGATTTCGCTAGGAAAGGATACGTTGGTTTCGAAAGTGGCTAGAAAAAGCCATGCCGAAGATCGGATAATATTTTCTGGAACGATAAGCCAAAAGTTTCGGGACCCAACAGTCCACATTGATCAACATTGCGTCACAAGCCCGCCCTTAATGACGACAGGGGATGATGATGAGACTGCTGCAATTGATCAGGCCCTGCGATCTATTGAGGCACTTATTACAGATTATCGGTCGCCAAAGTCGTACTTTCCTGATAAGAGGATGGAGTTGAGTCGGAGGAGGTCGCTCGACCTTCCTGTAAATGGAGCTGCAGCCTTGATTCCTTTCACTCCTTCAACAGCCAAGACAGCAACGAGGAAGAGGAGTGCAACCGACGTTACTGCTGAGAACCGGAAGATGAGCCGTCATTTCGAGGAACGGCGAGGGTCACTCCTATCTGGAAAGCGGATATGCCCTGCCAAAGGGCATACAAGCCAGCCTAGCTTGTCTCACAGAACTCGTCCCTCAACGACCTCCTCTAGCATGAGCTTTTACTCAGCTGGGAGCACGCCGCCCACATCCCTGATCAGGACAGTTCACAAGCTCAAGTATGAAGGGTTGAAGTTGAAAACCAACTATCATCGGCAAAACCCTCGCAATCTCTCTGGCTCCAAGTCTGACATTTTTTCTCCTAGCGCTGCTTCCGACGATGCTGCAGAGGCCTTAAATGCATTTTTCGAGTCACGCAGTATACCATACCCGAATGGCTCTGAAACAAGTAGGAAGTCCGACGGTTGTGGAGAAGCGGCTCAACATGATTCAGTGATTCTTCCTTCAACTATCAATGAGGAATCCATGTCGGACAGCCGATCGGACGGATCTAGTGCCAGCAGCTCCGATCAGACCCTGGTCGAACCATTTCACTGCGGTACCAATGACAGCATGGCTTCTGTCCTGGAGCTGGATGTTGAAGCACTCTGCTCTATCTCAATCGGTACCAGCAATCCAGGTCTTGGAATTGATTTATCCCAGAAGAAAATGCCAACTTCGTTCAAAGTGGGGGATAAGGCTTGTACCTCGGCGAAAATGGACGAAAATCAGCATGGTTTCTCAAACCTGACGGGTGCTCTCCCCGATATGAGGGACTCATGGACATTCTTGATGTCTACACCAACCAAGGCATTCCCCGCTGGGAATCAAAAGGAGTGTTCTCGACGATTCGTCCGTTGGCACAGTCAGCCTCATGGATCGCCCAGCCCTGCTCAGAAAATTACGCATGCCATTCCAACCCGGGCAACCACGCTTGACTTGGGCACTAGACGTTCTGGAAAGGCGGATATCGCTCCAATCATTGAGATCTCGATGGACACCCCACTTTCTATCTCTCCCGGCAGTCCTCCTCGGGCCAAGCTCATAAATGAGGCCGCTTCCCCTTTGAGACGTGGAAGGAAGAGCTTCGGTAGCGAGTACAACAGTCCAACCCTCAGTGTAGTTCGCCTATACGAAAACAGGCACAGCAACTCGAGCTTCCCCGAGAGAGAAATCTCTCCGTAGTTTCTTGGTCGCCGTCCAATTGAAACTGGCCGGACTTGTTCTTTTTTTCCTTTGATTTTTTTTTCCCTTTAGCTGTACCTCGAGGTTCTCGCCTCACTCAACACATTCTTTTTTTTTTGTTTCTTTTCAGGCAGAGGTCTTTACCCCAATTTCACTCCCCTCTGCCAAGTTCGTCTCACCTTGAAAATGGCCGATAGAGTCAATTTTTCCTCAGCCTCATCTCACTGTATCCATACATACGCTCTGCTTCTCACACTTTGAAAAAGATTCAGCCATTCCTTTCCTTTTGCAGGTCAATCTACACACTTCGTGGGTCCATTTCGAGACAAGCAGAGACCCGAGAGACCGAATTGTCGCAGCACAACAGTATCTTTAGTAGCTGGCCTTCCATTCGCTGATTGACTGTGGATCCTTGAAGCGATTCGCGATGACTTTGATTACGTATGAAGCACTTCCAATGCCACTACAGGTAAGCGGTCATGTAGAACTTGGCAAACCCGTGCTGCTCCCCAGCCTCATCGATCTGTTGCAACTCTTCTTGAGAAAGGATGTCGTTTCTGACTTGATTCTCGTCGAAGAGGGAAATGTAGGTCAGAGCCCGCTCTTGCTTCGAGGTTGTGGTTGTCACGATCCCACCAGATCGCTGATAAGCCCAGTTTAATAACACCGAAGCAATCGTCCTTCCCTCTCTCGAAGAAGCGATCTTCGTCAAGACTGGATTCAAAGGTTCGTCCTCAGGCAAAGCATTCTTTACCATGGGAGCTTGGGACCCGTAAGTCATCGTGACAATACCTTCCCGCCTCTGCAATTCTAGCAGCTCTTGATAAACGGGAGAAGAGTAAACGTAAGGATGCTATAAAAGTCAAGAAGCAGGAAGGATCGGAACATGGAAAGAATTCGAAAGCGAGGACATTGGAGCAAGGCCAACACAACAGGAAAGGAGAAGGAAGTGAGTTCACGATCAGACTATGACTGTGCCTATTGGTAAAGTCTAACAAAAAAAAAGTGCTGATGCTTACAAACTCGATTTGGTTGATCTCTGGCTTTAGCTTGCACTCATCACAATCTAAAACCTCTTGAATGTCGGAAGCAAGCCAGTTGGAGACGCCGATAGATCTAGGCCGTAGATAATGAGAAAAGAGGGAAGAAGATGAGAACGGAAGGTCCAGAGTGTCTTGGTCTGGCCTCTTTCCTTTCCTACTCACTTGGCCAGGCCCTGTTCTTTGATTCTCTCCATCTCCTTCCATGCCTCTACGTTGGAAGGGAGGCCATGCTTTCCCCTTGGTGGAAAGTGGAGAAGGTAAGCATCGAGGTAGTCAACCTTCAACTTCTTCATCTCCTCCTTTACTGCCTGCTGTATGTTTAGCATGCCTGCCTTGCCAACCTTGGTCAGGACGAACAGCTGGCTTCTTTCAGCCTTGCCAGAGGCGATAAATTCAGCTATTGCCTCGCCTGAGGTATCTTCATTGGCATAAGCTTCAGCATTATCGATGAGGCGAAAGCCAGACTGAAGAGCTGTGGTGACCTGGGTTTTCACAGGGGTGCCGTACAGAGCAGTGCCGGTGCCAAAGGCGAGGCGGGGTAAACGAAGAGATGAGGCAGGAAGGGTGATAGTCGGAATTGAGGCCATGATCTTGGGGCGAAAGAACTTTGAATGAGTTTGAAACAGGGCGGGCTCTTCTCAAGTTGTGTGATGAGGTTCTAACCTTTGACAAAATGGTGATGCCAGGGGTGCCAGGGGTGATGCTTGCTAAGGTGGTCAAGGGAACTAAGCCGTTCATGCCTTGCCATTCTTGACATGGTATCTCTCTCTTGATTCCTCCGCTTCCCCCCGCCCCATCCTCATGCAATTCGATTAAATTCAAGTGTGTTTCGCCACTTAAAATTGCATTGGGCCCTACTTGAATAGAAGCTCCACATTACTTCTTCCATGTAGAGGCAATAAGTCTGAATCCGACCTCCACTTTCAACTCACTGTCTGCACAATGAATGTCCGTCGTTATCCAGCATTGTATCATCACCTTCATTATTCTTGGAAGTGAGTGTGATAGTGGGGAGAGGTGTGATAGCATTAAATCCTGTGATGACAAGTTTCTTGATTAGAGATTCGATGTATAACCTGAGTGAGATAGTTATCTTTTCAGGGAGGATCTTCACTATGAGACCTAGGGTGTAGTGTAGTTTGCTACCATTGGTCGTCTGGAAGCGATTCATGAGCTTTGCTTTTATTTGTTCTAGATCCACAGTGATTTTTCTGGCTATCACAACGCTGTCAACATATATGGTGATGATCTACATATTGAAGTCAAACACACTTGAATCCTGTAGTCTGAGATCGATCAGTGAAAGCCGAGATCAATCAGACATTGATCTATGACCTCATACAATGAATAATTGGCTTGCTTTAGGCCATGAAGTGACTTTAGCCAGAGGCAAACCTTGTCTGTAGGGATCCCGGTGGCGGTTCCATGTAAATTTTTTTCTTTCAAGGTTCTGTTCAGGAATGCCATTATTACATACATCTGGATTACTATAAGAACAAAACAAGCCCTTGCAGTGAGGATTCTCTCCCCACGTGCTTTCGCTATAGAATCCCTCATGATGTTTCCCCTTCCCAGACCATAGATACTAGGCAAAGGAGCTCTAGGTTGAGTGGAACAAAAGGATCAATTCTAGAGGAACTCATTGATGAGAAAAGGAACAAAGGGACCTTATAAGGTTTCTGGCTTGCCTGCCTTACTTGCTTGTTGCTCACTGACCAGGCTTTGTGTAAAATTTCTGGTTTCCCTGCCTTGCTTACCTGGTGCTCATTGACCAGGCCTTGTTAGGTACTTTCCTTATCCTTACATCCATTTAGTCATCTAGCTAAGTCAGCTCTGTTCCCCTCCCTGTGAACTTTTACCTGACCAGTGATCAGAACTGTATAGTTCTTCTGCTCTCCTCACCTACTGTACTGTCTCCTGATCTAGGATAATTTTTGAACTGACCTCTGGATCTCTGAGGTCATGTATCCATATTATTTTAAACCCTTCCCTTCCTTCTTTCCCTCCATCTTCTATTTCACATCTATCCATCCGCTCTTGTACCCAAGTAGCACTTTCTGGAATCTAAGAGATTAAGCCAGTGAATTTCCTAGAGGACACAGGACCAGGATAGAAGTAAGAGATCCAACTCTTACAACTAGGAAATATACAAAGCTCTTAAACTGTGGATGACCAGAGTATGAGAACAGAAAGGTTGAGCAGCCTGCCTATTACTACAATGTTTACCCAAGGGATCGCTTCATAAAAGGTAGTCAAGATTTGCTGAAGAAAAAGGAAAGAACCAAAGATGACCAACATACATCCTTAAGGGCAGAGTTAAGTACGTGGATTCTTGACAGAGAAAACCAAGGGCTGAAGGTCTGCGTGTACAATGTGACAATGGATTCAATAAGCGCCATCAGCAGAATGGCAGAGGACATCAGAAGAATGATCATAACCGGAAAAACTAATCCCTGAACGGCGAGAAAATCTATCAGAGTTGCGCCGACATGGTAGAAAATAAAGAAATTGATAACAACCATGACAACAGAGATGAGGAGGAAGAGGAGCCAATCCTAATGGATTTTGGCATAGTCCATTAGCTGTCAAAGTCTTTCTTCACAAAATTCCAAACAAGTTGGCAAACTTGCTTTGACATTTGCATGGCATGGTGGTGTTAAATAAAAAATGTTCCAAGCATAGTCTGCACATGTTTTGTCCGAATCCTAGATATTCCACTCAAAAGCCTTTGTTAGTGCATTGAACACCACACCACACTTGATCAATGTGCTATTTACTCAACACGACTCTCCCTACTCGGCTCATGGACAAGTTTCACAGGCATAATTTTCAGTTTAATGGCATAAAAAGGGTCATCCTTTTGATAAAGATTTTTTATTAAGGGCAGCATGTTGGTAACACTGATTTCTCTGAGAGATTGGAAATTCAACTGTGGCAGTTGAAGGACATCAGCAACAGGTTTGCTTGGCTCACATGCACTCACAGCAACAAACATTCAGTCAAGGCAAATCATTGCATCAGAGCTTTCAATCACTGATGACTCATTTGTGAGATGATTAAGTTTGGTATCAGTGCAACACAACACAACTTGACTTCATCAAATCTGTCCTCAGAGATATAATATTCTTTCAGGGAGGCCCTTAAAATATCAACCTAGCCACAGAAATAACCACTAGGCAAAATCATCTTAGTCTCACCCAATTGCTGTATTCTCACATGACCTCTTTTTTTTGAAAAAATGGCTTACTTGCTTCACACGTCCTGCAGACGACTCAAGTCAATCTATACAGGCTTATGACAAAGATTTGCATCAAGTTTTGTAGTTCAACTTGACCAGCAAACTTGATTAGTCAATTCATAATTGTGTTAAGGCGAACAAATATATTATTTTGCGTCAAACAAGGTGTATTAAATCACATTCACAATGTCCAGAGAAGTGGAGCATTTTGCAAGCACTAAGTCACAAGCTCCAGACTATGTCTAAGAGGTTTCACAACTTTGTTGGCACATCTCTATGCCATATCATTCAGGCTTCTACATGGATCAGAAACCATGGTGAAGCAAAAGAGACAGAAACTCTTCAATTTTAAGATAAGAGAGTCAAAGACACTTTCCTAATTGCAGTCAGTCCTATGACTGAAAGTGGCCTCCATCTATCTATGAATGTGCATAGATCAAATCGATTTAGTGGTCTTCTTTCTTCCTGGGAGATGATAGCCAAAGATAGCTGCTCGTGTTTTTGTTCTGCTCAACAAAACTTGCTGTAGACAAACAGGAAGCCTAATGATAATCATCACCAATCTAAGGCTGGATCCAGCATCAAGACAAGGTTTTTCTTGAATTTCCATAAAGTTGTGTGCTTTTGTTGAACTTTGCACTGTCTGTCTAAATGGTTGAGTTTACACATTTACATCCACCTCACCAATATCTTCATCTCTCCTTTCTACTAGACTGGGCGATTACTAGCCATTAGGGTAATTAGCTCTCATTGCCCTGTTTGTACCAACCCACAGATTAGCATGTCCATAAGTTGGTATCAAAGGTACAAGCTTGAAACAATTACCAATGGGTTGGACAGAGAGAATTGTGCTTTCAGCCAGATGAAGAAATGAAAAAGGCGTCATTGAAACCTGGGAGGAATCTGGTTGGCATTTGTCTAGGTTGGTAATTTCTGAGTTGTTTGCATGATTTATTTGATCCTGAAAAGAAACCTAATCATGAGGCACAAGCCATGTGAGGGTGCCCTCTAATGGCAACAACTTGAGGCCGATTCTTCTGAGATCAAGCGGCTCATTAGTTCCCAGAGATCTGTGCTTGGAGGTTGGCCTCAAAGGTTCAGTCAGTGTTCCTTGAACAGAGAAAATTGGTTCAGACCAGCCCTTCACGGTGAGGTGTAGCTTTTTGGCACATGTTAGAAAGTACAACTCTTGGGGTTTAGCCAGCATTGTCCTAAAGCTCTTCTACAGAGAGGAGCAATGGGAACTTGAGATTGCTAAATTTTTGTTGTGACAAAGGATTGCATGGATTGAACAGATTGGCCTGAACCATCTGAACCTCATTCTGTAGGGTTAATCTACCATGTCCTGAACAGCTCGCTACACTGATCCATATTCCTTCTCAGCTCTGTATTAAGATAGTCACCCCTAGGCCAAACAGGTATGTCTTCTTCCTTGACTTTGAAATTATTTACCATAGTGAAAGCTCATTATTCATAGTCAATCCCTTCCCAGCTTAGCACTAGATTCTTCGCTTACAGCTTCTGAAATGAACCAGCTGGGTTCTTATCCTATCTTGCTCCATAAATCTATCAGGCTTGGGCCATCCTTTTAAGAGATTTACATATCCTCGGGACTTACATCGCCTTCACAGCTGCATTCCGATCTTAGGCCTTCTGCAATGGTCAGGGTCTGGATACCTCATGTAGGCTGGCTTGTGTCAGTACTGGGTGGGTAAGAAAGGTGGCTTGTTGAATCAATAAATCACATTTTGTGTCCCAGAATGAGGAACAGAGCTGACTCAGCTAGATGACTAAGCAGAAGTCAAAATGAAGGCGGGAGAGCCAGAATCCATACAACACCATTCTTTTCCCTGTAAACTTTTACCTGTTAGGTAATCAGAACTGTATTGCTCTTCTGTTCTCCTCACCTGACGTACTCCCTCCTGACCTAGGATGACTTCTGACCTGACTTCTAGGTGGTTAAGGCCTAATTGTCAGAATCAAGATTTGGGCGAATGACGACATAGGTAACAATTGATTATGCAAAGGAGGAAAGCCAACAAGAGAACCAAATGAGTTTATACTTGAACTCATAGAGTCATTTTCTGTTCCATGGTGGCTTATTGTACCTCGGGAACCAAGGTCCCCGATGTGCAAAGGTGCGGTGGTGATCTGGAAGTGATGGTTGTTGATGCACATTTGGTAGTAGTCAACCTGTCCAAGATCGGAGCTGGTGCAGGCTACATACATCCGTTTCAGACATTGATCACACATCCACCCTTTGGCTGGGCCTTTGAAGGCCTTGGAAAGGTCCTTGTCCTCTTCATTTTCTTCTTATGGAGCCTTAGACTCAACTTCTGCCTTGCAAAAGAAATTGATATTGCTGCAGCCAAGATTGTTAGGGGAAGTTGAATTTGTGCTTTGTAACACAGTCTAAAGAGATTGTTGTGGAAAACTTTCTGCAAGATGAGATGTTATCTGCTTTGCAAAATCCTGTCCCCTTAGGAGTGTTGTATCTGTGAGAGACAATGACGTGATGTCATAAATTGTCAACCATTGTGCTGTAGTACTTCTAGAGAGTCAACATAGACATATTGAGTCTTCAACTCCATTGAGGATCCTTCAGGCTCATCTTTTTCTGTCGCCCTTTCCTTTCCTTTCCTTTCTTTTCTTCTTCCGTTTCCCCCTTCCTTCGTCTCCAGCCCTCCCTCTCCTGTTCCTTAGCCTTCCTTGGGCTTACGGTTGGTGGCCAATCTATCTATATCCTCAATCCCCTCCCCTTCCCATGTGTCTGCTCCTTCCAGGCTCTGCCCCTTGTCATGAGCACATTTCAAGGATCCTTTGCCGCCCGCAACTTCTTGCCTTGTGCACCGTGTCCATCTCCTCTGCATGCACCTTCCCCCCTAGTGCTCAGGTTCCTTCCCCATCTCACCACCCAATTGGCGCTTTTGCCATGCCCTCTTGTTCAGGGCTGGAGACCCTAATTGCATTGATTCACATTTTAATATCATTCGCCAATGCTTCGTGTCCTGCTGGTTCTGAAGTAGCAACTTTGACTCTCTTGGGTATCCTTTCTGTTCTTTGGGCCATAGAGAAATCATTATCTTTGTCTGAGTCACTATCCAGGTTTGCTGGATCATTGTCTTCTTTCTGGAAAGTATAAAGTTTACCAATCCAGGGCCATTTATTTTGCATAACATCAAGGATATTGATGCGAAAAAGCAAATATTTCTCAGCTGTCTTGAACTTTTTTTAGGTATTTTGTTTTTCATGCATTTGTGCAGTAATCTCTAAGCTTTCTCGGGCTGCAGCATCATGCTTTTAGCATTGCCCCAGCAACCTCACTTTCAGCTTCAAGATTAACCAGATCCATGAAGAATGAACCAATTGTCTCATTGTTGAGACCCTCGAAAAGAATCCTTCTACCCTCCCTTGTTTCCCTCTTCTCCCTCTACCACCATCACCTCATTCCGCTCCCCCGCCTTCACCTTCACCTTCACCTTCCCCCAATCCACCTCTACCACACCCCCACTATCACCTCCCTCCTCCTCTCTCCTCTTTGACCTTTCTTGCCCAGGAGCCTTAAGCATTTGGACCTTAACCTCCTGCTCCTCTCACTCATCCTACCAAACTCCTGCCGCTCCTCCCCTCACCTTCTCCAGCACTGATTGACCTTGGTTCCTGAGGAGCCACAAGCATTTCAACAGCATCACTGCAATATCTATGAAATCTTTGTTGTGGCCAGGCTCCAGCTAATACTCATTGATTGTGTGATCTTTAAGGTATATCTTAATCAACTCAAGCTGGGACTTGCTTCCACATTTCTCCTCATTCTTGAATGAAACTTTGTCTTGCTCCAGTTCTGGAATTTGTTTTCAGCACCCATTTCACTGCCTATCCTTCAGCAAATTCTTTCCTTCTCCTTCCTCCAAAGGGTAAGCATCTTGTTCTCGACAAGGTGGTGCACAAAGCAAAATATGTTCATTTCTCGGCCTGACTACTGATAGATGCTTCACTTCAGCTAGCCTATGATCAACAGAATTGTGGTCAAAATTCTCAGCACAAAGTTGAATTGGGAGACTAAAAAGAAGGTATGAGAGGAGGGGAATGCCAATCCTCCACTTGCCATTTTGTAATCCCTGGCCTTGAAGGTGAAGGCAATCCTGAAGGTTGGGTCCAGACTACATTTGATTTGAGATCAGGTAATCATGCATCTGTGCTTCTTCTGTTCCACATCTATCCATCCACTCCAGTACCCAAGTAGGACTTTCTGGAATCTAAGAGATTAAGCCAGTGAATGGCTCAGAGGACACAGGACCTGGATAGAAGCACGAGATTCAACTCTTACAAGCGCTTACTCAGCTAGATGACTAAGCCAAGGCCAGGATGAGGAAGGGAGAAAACTATCTAACATTACCTGGTGAGTGAGCACAAGACAAACGAAGGGAGAAAGCCAGAAACTTAATACAACTCCTGATCCAATGTAAGAGTTGGATCTCTTACTTCTATCCTGGTCCTGTGTCCTCTAGGCAATTCACTGGCTTAATCTCTTAGATTCCAGAAAGTGCTAATTGGGTACAGGAGTGGATGGATAGATGTGAAACAGAAGATGGAGGGAAAGGGGAAAGAGAAGGGTTTATATACTATGTGAAGTGCCTGACCTCAGAGATCCAGAGGTCAGTTCAAAAATTATCCTAGATCAGGAGACAGTACATTAGGTGAGGAGAGCAGAAGAACTATACAGTTCTGATCACTGATCAGGTAAAAGTTCACAGGGAGAGGAACAGTGCTGACTCAGCAAGATGACTAAGCAGAGATCAGGACAGGGAAGAGAGACAAGTATCTAACAAAGCCTGGTCAGTGAGCACCAGGCAAGCAAAGCAGGAAAGCCAGAAACCTTACATCCAAGTAGTACTTTTCTGGAATCAAAAAGATCAACTGTCTGGAACACCCTGCTTCCCTTAGTGATAGTGCAACTGATCCAACACAGTAGGCTTAGACATGTATGGAGAGATGGGCCTGGAGAAGGATCGAACATATTCTTCAAAAAATGACTTGCCCGTAGACTCATAATGGAGTGGTATCCAGACCTTACGTCTTTGCACAACTTCTCTATACCCTTGCTTAGGGTCTATCAAACAGTCGATCATGTTAAGACTTGATTATTTTATTTTTCTTTTCCTCTCTTCGCCTTCTTCGGGATAAGCCCGGGCATTAACAGTTGGCCAGTATTGAAGTCACAGACCTGGTACCTGGCCCGACAGTTTTGCAGACGGTTGGTGGTTCTCTTCCCCTCTTCAGATTCGTTTTTGGCACACTCACTGAAAGGCCCATTTCGTCCTGAGACTGATATTCACCTTTTCTCCTGTGTCACCCAGGGACCCAGCCGAATTGTTTTGTTCGCAGATTTTTCGGACACGGTATGATCGAACCACGGTATGCTAAGATCCAGCATTTGTCAATAGGGCCCAGTTTTGCTAACTCACTTTGATACCTCTTTCATCTGCTATCGCGACTTGAATGCCACAGACCTGACCATGTGAATCAAGTGGCAAAGCAAGCGTGACGCTTCGTTTTACGACTACCCCACTCTGCCTCGTCGATGTCTTGAGAAGCTATCATAAGGTGAAGAGGGTGAATCGCGCCATAAATTTGGGGAGGGGGCAAAAGAAAGGTGCTTACAACGTTGGGACGAGCATCCATCAAGATGGGGCTTTTCACACAAAGGAAAAGGGAGAGTGACGTTGACGTTAAAGGCGTGTCAGGATGGAGAGCATTCGTTGGAATTGTTCGCTTGCGCATCTGACTTCAACACCTTTGGTGCTGGCAGAAGAGGACGCACAACTAGTAAGAATTTAGAAAAGGTCTGAGGCCTTAATCTTTCGAGCAACTTTGCCAACTTGTGACCCAGCCTGTGAATCAGAATTTCCCTTTTGCGGCTTGGTGTCCTCTTCCTCTGCGACAGATACCGTCTTGTTTCTTTCAAAGTTGGCATCTGTATCTGTCGAGCCCTGTACTGAAGTGATGGCCGAGTCTATCGCCACGACAGTGTCTCCTTCGACAGAAGCTGGTTCAGTGCCTGATGGATTAGCATCCGGATGGCTTCCCTTGGGCAATACCCGATCTTCCCATCCTCGAGTTGCAGCCACAGCTCCTGCCGCACCAGGAATGACACTGGCATCTGCGGGTCGGCCATCATTATACGAGATGGGATTTGCATTTTCTTTTCCTGTGGCCCCGTCTTCAGGATCAGCAAACGAGTACTTGAAAGTTCTGGCCAGTTTTTCCTCTGGACTCAGGACCGAGTCTACGTAAACCAGCCGACTTTTCGCTCCACTGCGAATGGCTACCTGGTGAGGCGAAATCTGTTGTGCAGGCGGCGCCTGAGTAGCCTGCGGAGCATCGTTCACTCCACCGTAAACGGGATAGACATGGCCAGGTGGAGGGGGAGGATAAGGTGAGCCCGGGTTGAATCCTGGTGGTGGAACAGCCATTGGAGGGGGGCCGCCAGGAAAACCGCCGGGCCTGAACCCAGGCGGCGGAATGTTGGGAGGAGGCCGCCCGAATGGGGGTGGTGCGTTTGGAAACGATGGTGGGGGGCCATGCGGGAATGGAGGGGGAGGCACAGGAAAAGAATTCGGGCGGTTGAATTGAAGCGCGGCTGGAGGATATGCGAACCCTGGCGGTGGTACACCGTATAGGCCACCTGGGCCGGCTGGGAGGGGGGAAGGGCCAGCAGGTGGTGCTGCAGGTGTTGCCTGCCCACTCATCATGGCCTTGTGCGCAGCAAGTTGAGCTTTCAATTCTTCCGGAGTGAGGGGAACATTTTCGACCTTGGCTTTCTTAGACGGACGCTGATCGTTACCACCGTCGCCACTTGCTTTTCGAGCCATCCACTCCTGGAGATCCTTCTCTGGAATGCCTTCCATGCCGTAAATTTCAACATCGAATGTGTCTCTTCCTGGAAGTGTGTTCTCCAATCTACCCCAAGGGACCCAAAAAAGGAATGTGTTGGGGAAAAATGAGTTAAATATAGAGATCTGAGAATGCTGATGACGTTGAGAGATCTTCCTCAAAAATATGGCTCACCTGTCAGGCTCAGCTTTGTGTACTTGAGTCAGATGAACAGCCAAACCACCAGCGGTGTTGAGGCGACGGGGACATTGAGGGCACCTGTAGTGTTTTGCCTTTTGGTGGAGCAGCAAAACTGTTTCATGAACACAAGGTAGGACTCGTCAGAGGAGGAACCGATGGAGGATTCTACCAGGAAAGAGAATGGAGTTGATGCTCACCTTTTTCGTCCTCAAACTCGCGACTGTCAGGTTTTCCACCAATCAGCAAGATTTCAATCGTGTCCCATCACGAGAGTATTGCGAAAAAGAAAAAGAGGCTATTTATGAGTTCAAGTAGGCTGATGCCGCCGAGAAGGGCAATGTGGAAGGGGACTTTTGAGGGTGAACTCACTCGCAATACCAACACCAAGCTTGGAGCTGGGTAGCTTTCTTCTTCTTGGCCATTTCGAGGTCGATCGGGTGAGGCGTAGAGAATACTTTGAGGTGAGGATGAGGGATTGTTCTTCGGATTTATTGCAATTCTGAGCGGGAGGATGGATGAAGGGGAGGAAGGAGGGGAAGGTGATGATAGTAGGAGGATAGCGGATATCGGTGGTGGTTGTCGTGGACGAGATGAAGATGGGGAATCGTGAAACCTCTTGGTTGGCTTAGGTAATCAAACTTGTTCCCATTTTATTTATGTTTCTCTTCTTTTCTTTTTTTTCCCCCCATGATAATATTTTTTTTTGTTAAAAAAAACATGTTAAGGTGGGTGAAAGACCGGAAAGGTATTAGGTGCATAAATGACTTCGATTTTTTGACTTGTACGGACGCTTAACGCTTTAGGCTTTCAAGCGTCGCAGTCAGAGTGTTCAAAGAGTTAAGGTTCTATGCCTACACTCAGACTGATTACTGGTTCTAATCGTGATCCTGTCGAATACCAAATAATATCATATCCTATTTATGATTTCTTCCTTGCAACCACCAACACACACACACAGACAGAGAGAGAGAAAGAGAGAGATAAAAATGGGGGAAAGGGCGCGAGCGAGTGAGTTTAGTTTTCTGTTGCTCGAGACGACGAAAGGCCAGAAGACGAAGACCACAACGCAGAAACCCTCAACCCCGCCTCGACTGACTCTTGTTCCTACCCGTCCTTCCTCCCGCTTCCATCCCAGTTTCAAGCTGGTTTTTCTGACGAAGGAACAGAATACCAACTCGCCTCCTCATCCGCATTCCCATACGAAAGGTCTCGGTGTCAAGTGAGGAATAACTACAGGGTTACCCAGTCATTCCTACACCAAGAGCAAGGAGCCTCCCCCCGCCCCGCTCAAATCTATGATTCGAATTGGTAGAATCCCGCCAACCGCCTGACGCTAGCTCCAACTCAGTAGTGGTAAAGTTGGCTCTACGGGCCTCCGTCCTCACCTAGGATGGCCAGCTCTTCAAACTTGAACCAAGAGGCTCTTGGTACCCAGTCCGACTCACCCAAGTCCAGCGCTTTCGTGTGAGTTTGACCATCCAGCCTCCTCGCCCCGGCGTGACACACTTTTTCTTTTCTCCCTCCCTTTCCCGCCTGTCAGGAGTAATTGATAAGCTTGATGTTTGCACGGAAATCTTCGCTGGCCCTCGCAGATCCTTTCGCGATGTCTACGAACACCTCGAACTCGCAAGGCAGAGCAGAGATCCTGCCGAGCTCAAGTCGCTTCTCTTGGCCAGAGCCTCCAAACTTCGCTCCTGCTCTTCACCTTTCCCCCCTCCATCCGAGGCCTCAAATGTCAAAATCTCGTCCAAAGCACTTCAGCTGGATGACGGGAGTCGGTTCGTGCTCAGCGACCAGCAGAGGGATCTTTGCGAGCTGATCAGCCAGAGGTATCTACTGGACGAGGTCGAATCGTTCATTCTCCTCAAGTCCTTCCTCGAAAGCGAGGACAAGAGTTTGGATCAGCTGCTCAAGTCCAAATCCGATCAAGGTGACAAGAAGGGGCGTAACTCATCAGGTCCTTCCGTCGGAACAAGCGGGTCATCGCAGGACCTTATTGCCGATTTTCTCGACGCTTTCAATGTCTTCTTTTTCGAGGAGAGGCTATACGTGCTGCGTTGCGTTGCAGCCTTGCTGAGAATCGCTGAAGACGACCAGCATGAGCTCTTCCATGTCGCGATCGACACCTTGGCCCTCTTCGCCGACGAGCCTTTCGGACTCAGGTGTTTGAACAGATTCCGAGATATGACACAAGAGCCTTTACCAGAGCAAGTCAGAGACGTACCGCGTTATTCAACCTTTTGGGCTAAGCAGTGTCTAAGGGAGCAGTTGGCCCTGCTCGAGGTCGTTTTCCTACTCTACTATGGCAGGCTCCAACCCTCGGCTAAATTCGTCACCCGCTGTTTGGAGGTTCTCGAATCGACCGAGGTGGGAAGGCAGCAGGCGAATGCCGGCTTTTTCGATGTCGAGTCAGCCGAGCTGGTTCTTTGCATCGGCCACCTGATCGTTCTCATCTGCGTTGAGAGTCTCGGCCTCGAGGACGCCATGGATGGGATCCCCATTCTGCAAGAGAATGAAACAGGCTCTGGTCGCCTCGTTGACGAACCCGCAACCCTGGAGAGAGCTCTAGATCTTTTAGAACAGACGGGGCACGATCCGACACGGGCACCTCTCCTCCTGGCTTGGTCACTGATCCTCAATCGCATCGACAGCGCACTTGCTCAAGATCAAGCGGAAAGGCAGGCTGATGGGGTAGAAGACATTCCAGCTCCTACGATGGATCTAGCTAAGGCCGTCGCCACGAGCGATGCCGGACCTCCTCTATGGCAGCGACTGGCAGAGGCAGCCTTCTCTCCCGATATGGCACTGTTTGACAGCATGATATCCATTCTCTCATCACCTTTGTTAGCAACAAGCAACTCGACTGCCGCCCTGGCTGTTTCTGTGCCCTCAGCCTTGGCCTACCGCGCCGTCTTCAAGGGACTCCTACTTAGTATCACAGAGCTCGTGAGACCAAGCTTCCTCCCAAATTTCGAAGGCCTTGTCACACTATGGGAGGCCGCGTTCGGATCTGGTGTCGCTCTAGAGCTGGGCGCTGGAGCTGTGGATGGTGTTGCTGCACTCTGCGTCCAGTTCTGGGAGAGTGATTTCCCACACGAAACCCGATCGGCTGTGCTTGATACAGCTAGGAGAAGATGGCCTGTCAGCTTCCGCCCTCTGGTCAGGTTGACCAAAGCTCTCACTGGACATTGTCGAGTCCAACCTCTCGAGGCGTGGCCAAGCTCTGTCACCAATCAAGCAAGGTCCAGTGCTGTGGAACAGGCTTGCCTCGCTGTTTTGAATTTTTTAGCCGAGATGAAAACCTTCGCTCAGGTCCTTCCTCGAGGCGCTGGGGTTGCGCTTGGTGCTCCATATGAAACACTTGAAAGCAGCGACCATGCTTCGGTTTCGTATCGCATCACAAGGGCGGTGACTGTAGCTGGCACGCACATTAGACTCCCCTCAGGCACCACGGGCACAACCATTTCAGACCTCGGAGCATCGCCAGTCATTGTCCTCTGGAACCCAACTAGTCCAATTAGCGGCTGGAAATTGATGCTGGACATTCTGGCTGGTTTCACACCATACAAAAACAAAGCAGGCGGAGTTCCAGATTCCCAAATTTTCGAGGAGGGCCAGCGCTTCGCAGATTTGACGAACATCTGCCCAGACAATGCAAGTGACGATTGGGAAGAGATGGCTGCCGAGGTGTTGGAGCTTTTCTCCTGCGTCATTTCTGGAAGTTCCCGCCTAGGTTGGTCCTTACTCGCTCACCTCGACGCGCGCCATCAGAACGAAGCCGCAGACACTTCGATGGATTTGGATGGAAAGCAATTGGACGGCGAATCAGGCAAAGTTTCATCTGCAAGCGACTTGGCCGACATCACCCTCAACATTCTGCAGCACGCTTTGACTAGCCCGAAGATTAACTCTCGCCTCATCGACGTCGCTTTCACTTTGCTCAGCCTTCTGCTGCCATTTTTGCCCAATGAAATCTGGCAAACGGTCAGGTCATTAAACGTTCTCATCGGTAGCCCGGGCTCCTTACTCTATCTGTCGCCCGCATCATCTATGATGAAAGGCGACGTGCTTCCGATCTCTTTCTCGACTTCCTCTGCTTTGTTATCGACAGAGTTGTCAAGAGGCGCCTACAGAGGTCTCTTGTCCTTGCTTCAATTCATCACGGCCTTGCTGCGTGAAATTCAGCAGTCACATATCGCCGTTCAGCCCGAACTGGTTGCAATCAAGGCCGAGGTCCTCAATCGATCGATATCTTGGGTCCTCGAATCCGTTTGGCCCGAATACCAAAGCTGGAAGTATTCGAAGCTCCGGGAAAAACTTGAGATTGGACTGAGCTGCATCAGGCTGTTCGATGCGGTTTTGCAGAGTACGGACTTGAAGTATCCAGCCTTGACCGACACAACAAGGGTTTGCAATGATAGGGGGCCCGGCTCCATCCTTGTGGAAACCATGGAGCGGACACTCGTCACGCAGGCAACTTTGCTCCACATCACTCCACTGGTTTCGATTCTTGGCTCAGGTCAGCACCTTATCGACCAATTGCAAAGAGCAGGGAGGCAAGTCGAGGCTCAATTAGCCGAGGAATCCATTGAAGCTTCGCTTCACTTGGCTTCTGCCATGGTCAATCGTAGACGGGATCTTGCGGTCTACTCACACGTGCAAGACCCTTCCAAAGGACCGAACTCGGGTCTGAAAGTCCGCAAAGAGCTTGGACTGTTTGAGTCCCTTTTCTTTGAGCATACCCCAGTCGCCACGAGAACTGTTGTTGGAAGGGCGCGGGGGCCTGTCCGAGTTGAATTGGCGAGCGCGATCATGTCCTACGTCCTGTTTCCTAGTTCTTCGAGTTTAAGCTCAGAGGCTGCCAAGCTGATCACGTCGGTCTGCAGAGCAACCTCGGACTTGAGCTCGCAGGGAGCAAGCCCACCAGGACTGGTCGGATACCTTGGATCGACGCAAGATCTTGAAGACACTGTTTCTGGGCTGATTAATCTGATCAACAACCCTCACCAGGATTCATGCCTAAAGCTCAATGTTTGGACCATGTTGAGCGCGATCGTTGACTCACAACCAGCTATGGCTACGTTGATCATCACGGGAAAGCATCTGGCTAGTTACACCGAGTCTCGTCTTGCCGTTTCGCAGATCAAGGATTCCGACCCGGATGCTTTCCAAGCATCAAAATTGCCTCAAGCACTTAAGCGCACCGCTCTCGATGTTGCATGTGGAATGATCGAAGCTTGGTCTACCATCTTCCAAACGGACCCAGCATTGCTTGAATCCGTGCTTCGCTTCCTCGATGTCGCCTGGTCCCACGCAACTGAACATGAAACTTCATTCAGCCCTGTAAGGGTCAGAGAACGGCTCTTCAAAGCTCTTGGAGATCTTGCGACCAAAAACGTCAAGGTGCCGTCTGCCACGCCAGGGGCCTTCATCAAGCAGGAACGAAGCAAAGTTGCTGACACTCACGAGGACGTCTGGCTCTTTTCTCACCGCAAATTATGCCAAGCCCGTGCTCTGAGACTGATTGAGAGAGATATTCAGCTCGGTCCACTGAACTTGGACAAGGACAGAAATAAGAGGGCTAGCCTAAGTCTTGAAACTCTCTTCGCCATCTTGAGCGATAGTGAAAGATCCAAAACCATCTTTGAGGAGGCCATGCAAATGCAGTGGGAACCTGCCCTTCATATTCAGGCAGAGAAGAAGCTGACGGCCCTGTTCCCTCAATTAAATCTCGCCGCTGTAAGAAAGCCGCCCAGGAGGGACGACTTTGATCTGAGGCGGAAATATGGAGACAATTACGTTTACGATTGCGCTACTTTGAGGAAGCAGCTGGAAGGCTATATCATCTTCACAGGGGAAGAAGACGCGCCAGAGGCACTGGCCGTAGACGAAGGCGTACTTCAAGTTGCCGTTCTCAATTTAGAATGGAGCCTCATCGACGTGCAGGCAACTTACCTGCAGGCTTGGGTACAAACACTGGAGTCGACGTTGGGCCGAGTGGTATCTGAAGCTGAGTCAAAAAATGCTTTGGCTACTTTCGAGAAGAGCTGTCTCGCAAGCTGGAAAGCGTGCGCCATCGCGGCTTGTGATGAGAGGAAGGGTGGAGACTTCATGACAGGAGTGCACTCGTCGAGGATGGCGCTTCTTACTGTCCTTCTAGAGGGAGCATGGGGTCGCCCCGAGTCTGTCCATGGCTCAACAGCCGACGAGGTCTGCGAGGTAAGCGATCAAGCTTGTCGATTGCTGAACCATGACCTCTTCAAGATCGAGGACAGCATCCGCGGGATTGCATCACCTCCCTTCCATCGTGACTTGTTCTTGATTGTTCTCCTCTGCTCTCGACGCTGCAAGGCAATTGCCTCAAACGTCGATCAAAGGCAGGAAGATAAGGCTAAAACAAATGAGCTTTTCCGCTCCCTACATCGGATTCTAGATTGTTTCACAAAGCATACGATCGCTGCTCTCCGCCAGGTCGTGGACAATTGCCACGCTCTGATTCGAGCCCCCGACAGTGTGCATGCGAGGTCCCAGGAGGACGACCTGGACTTGCTCGTCACTCTCTTCGAAGACTTGATTCGGTCTAACTCCAACCTTGTACCTCAAACTTGGCTCTCATACGTCCACGGCACTTCTCTTCTCCAAGCGAGCATCGACCTCGTGGGGAGGGCACCCTTGAGTCACCTCGATTCGACCAGAAGGCCAGCGGAAGCTTCAGATTTCCGACTTGCGAGCTGCCCTGCATTTGGCCTTCCCATCCTCTCTCTCCTATTCGTTCTTTCTTCAAACCCAGCGTCAAGTGAAAAGCTAGCCCTTGCTGGAGTCACGAACGCCCTCAGCTCGAATATGCTGAGCGAATACCTGGAGGCCGGAGCGGTTTCGCCCCTTCTTCCGTCCGGAGAACGAAACCCTGGCCACTTGTACTGGGTTATGATGCTAAGCATTGTCGTGCGCTTGATTGACAATCTCGGTGGCGGCGGCCAAGTCGGGAACTGGTCCGGCGCAAGCGCTCGCTTTATTGAGACCGATGTTCAAGGATTCGTCAGGGTTTACGGAGCTCAAATAGGGACCGCCCTGGCATTCTCTCCCATCCGTTCTCTGATGCCCAGCTTCGGCCTCAGATTCACATCGGTTCCCGACACATCGCCAAACGCTCCAATTCCAGGAGAAATCCTGAGCATCGGACTTCTTGAAGAGATTGATCTTCTCGCAAAGCTTTTCTATGGCATGTCTCGCTGTGAAAGGAGTGTCTGGACGGCCTCCTCGGGAACGTATGTTTCTCAAACATTCTCTCCACTGATTCTTAACACTTTCGCTGAGGGGTTCGCCGCCCTATTGCAGCCCTTGGTGCACCTTCTTCAGCATCCAAGGGAGCTAGCCGTCTTGCTTGGCTTTGGTAGGGGAAACGAGCGCGGCCGCAACCCTCTCTCAATCGAAGATCAAAAGAGTACCGAGAGCTTGGAAGCCCTAGCTACCTTCAAGATACGCGGGATATGCTGCAGCATCCTCGCAGGCCTTTGGGAGCATTCTCAAGCATCCATCATCCTTACTAGGGAGGTTTCGGAGTGGCCACCATGTGACAGTGGCCGCGCTGTTATCCGCCCAACAATGAGGACCTCCCCAACCTCTCCAGCATCAATCGGCACCCTTCTTGACCTTGCCACATACTTGACAGAGATTTTGCGTAAGCCGGGCCAGGCTGACGATGAAGTCGCCGGAGCAGCGTCAGCCCTGGAGCAGACGCTTGGCCTTTGTGCTACTCAGACTGCGCTCTGGGCAATGGGAGGAATAGGGAAAGAGGACGAGACGGAGGTCGGCGAACGTGGCAATGAGAAGACCAAGTTCGCTCATGCCGGGAAGTATCAAAAGGAGGCAAGGGCCGAAATCGAGTCTGGTCTCGCCCGGGACCTTACTGTTGCCATATCATCTGCTGAGGCCGCTCATCGGAAAACACAACAAGCGGTCAGCGGATCCAGTATCTTTGGCGTTCTGCTTGGATTTGTACAAGCAAGGTTGAACAGGAGAGCGATCACGTAAGAGATGGAACATGGAGCAGATTTCGATCCGTCTCTCTTCTTAACCTGATTGTGGGACTGAATTCGCGCGAGCCCACTCAGAGGCTCTGTTTCTTGCATCGTATTCTAGGTATACGTGAAAGCACAAGTGTATATGTACATCTCTTCCATAATTTTACTGCAGGTTCAAACTCTCCTCCTGCAGGGGTCTGGTTGAGTTCCGGTGATCCGACGAGCACTCGACAGATTGCTGTTCCTCAAAGCTTGAGAACTTAATCTCGCGTTGCACAGTTGTTCTTCAAGGCGACCGACAAACCTCCTCTTTCCTCCTCATCCGCCTCACCCGGAAGAAGAAGGAGGAAAGAGGTGCTTGGGTAAAGTGAGCAGAGAGAGAGAGGTGCGGGGGAATGGGGAGGTTGAGGACTTTGCCGCCCATTTCTAAGTTTTCCGCAGCTGCACCCAAACATCCCCTACGGAGGCTGCCTTTTCAGCTCGGGCTCTCCTAGCCCAGTCCGGAATGAATGCATGGTGGATCAAGTGAGGAAGGACGGCCCTATCCTGTCTTGGAGGAAACGAGATTGAAGCAAGGCAGATTGCTGCATGGTCTACTTTAGTAGGCTGGGCATTGGAATGCTGTTCATCGAAGAAAGTTGTCCACCAAGCTGGTAAACGGGGTTCTCCCTCAGTACTTGTGACGAGTGGAGTAGTCTCTTGGCGATACAACCAGACCGCGACCCTTGCTAGCTCCTCTGTAAACGACCTCGATGATATCTTCCAGTTCCTGGCGGTCTTCGATGGCCCAATTGATCTTGTTGTTGTTACCTGTCCCGAGGTCGACCATTATGTGCTTGTTGCGATAGAAGAACATGACGGCACAATCATCGTAAAGCTCGTACATCTTGTTAAAGTCCGGGACCTGGGTGATGTCAACGAGGTATACGACGGCGTAGTTTTGAACCCGTGTGGAGACCTTGAACAGGGTTTCGTCCATCTTCATACAGGTAGGGTCATGGTCGTGGCCGAAACGGATGATGACGACCCGGTCCTCCTCTGAAAGGATGGCCTGGTCCACGTGCCAGCCGGAGGGAAGATGAGGTAGGAAATACGACATCGCTACGTCAACCTTGCCGGTATTGGGGCTACCACGGGTTCAGAGGGATGGATTCGACGTCCTTATTTTCCAGATGACTCTTATTGGGGTTGAGAAGGGAGAAAAGTCAGAATAAACGTTTCAACGTTGGCAGTGGTGGAAGTACGAAAGTGGCGTGTGAGCGAGTGGCAAGTGATCGGAGACGGCAAGGAAGGGGGAGGTCATGGTTGCCGCCAGAAGTAATGAAAGAGGAGTTGGGCTGGCCTTTGAGTGGGTTCTTCCTTGATTAAATACTACGCATTCGAGAAAAAGTCACAAGTCTGCGAACCAGTCGCAAAGTTGGTTGGAACGGAATTCGCGATTCACGATTCACGATTCACGGTGATGAATCTCAAGGTGAAAGGTGACGAGCTAGCGCCTGCATGCCTTTGCACGACTGTCTGTCTCTCTTTCACCTCTTCGCCTTCCTTCATTCCGCCTCCTCCTCTATCCCTTCGCAACCAAACAAGCTCATCCGACAGGAGCTTTGACTACACACCCACCACCCACACTCACACCAGCATAAGAGAGACACAGAGAGAGAGAGAGCGACAGTCAAACACGTAGTGCACGCACTTTTGCAGCTAACGACCTCCTCCCCTCGTTCCGTACAACTTTGGAAAGATGAAGGTAAGGCTAAGGGTGCCACTCTCCTCAGCTTTACGAGAAGATTCTTCTGGAAACAGCTTCGATAACACCGACAACGATCTCCAAGACCAATCCAGTCAAGCCTCAGCTTCCCCCGGGCCAGAGGAAGATGATCCTGACGCTGCAGAAGAAGGTAAGTGCTTCCTTTCTTAACTACCATCGTAGTATGTGTGTGTGTGTGTCCTTCACAAGATTCTGAGAAAGTGTTGTAGTTCAAAGCTCGCTAGAACTCGATTCGAGGTTTACTTCCGAGTAAGGCATGGCAGCTTCTCTCAATGCTCAATACCTAAACAAAAAAAAACTTTATCCACCCGACGTCTCATATCGTCCAAGGTAATATCCCTTCCAACTGGCATGACTTCTCTGACATTCATCACTCTCTGCATTGATCCAAACCTCTCCACATCATCATCATCTAGCTGAAATGGATGAACTAATCGACGAAACTCCTATGGCCCAGAACCAATCAGTTGGCTCGCCTCAGACCTCCAAGACAGCCAAAACTAAGAGTTCTCGTTCTCGGAATGGATCATCAAAGCCAGCGCCAAAAGCCAAAGTTGCTAAAGCCGCAGCTGAGAGGTCCTCTAGCCAACGCCTAGATGTTTCAAATTCACCATCGCCAAGCTTGGGTTCAATTATCGATGCCGAAAGCGAAGGTGTCACGACTGGGACAAGCACGCCTTTGGCTGGGGGTAAAAGAGCCAAATCAATCGCTGCGCAAGTCGCGCAGTCGCTGACACTCGAAGAGCTCGACGCTTTGCCAGCGGCTAAGAGAAGGAAGAGTCACAAGGCAAGAGGGGCTCCTGGCCCTGGCAGGGGATGGAGAAAGGGCTTGGTCAAGTGAGTAGCTCCTGGCCCCGCTGACCTCTCGATTAAAAGTCTGACGGACTGACCTTGTCATTCTTTCTTCCCTACGCAATATTCGCGATGCTGGAAAATAGGGGTCAGAAGCCAATTTATGAGCTCCCGCCTCTGCCAGCTCAAGCGAGTGAGTTTGCTTTTCCCTTGCCGTCCGATTTTTTTCCATCTCGAGAAGACAGACGCTCATAACACCGGTCTTTCGAATGACTGATGTTGGGGCCTTTGCGATAGGCACGCCGCCTTCTTTCGCAGACCAAAAGGCGTGTTCTTCCCCCCGATCATCACCCTTAGCGACCAAATCGTCTGATAATGCCACACGACCGTCAGTGTCCACGCCATCAGGTGCAGCTCAGCCCTCTTCGATCAGCAAATCTCAGGCCTCAACACTGAAGCAAGATATAGCGTCGGCTCCGATGGCCGTCGATCCATCGCAAACGAACGCAGGTCAAGCCAAGACAAGCTCGAATACGTCGCGTCCCACTGGTTGGAAGTATCCGCCGCTTCCTAGCACCAAGTCTGGTCCTCCAATTAATCCGTTAGCCAAAATTCCAGTCAGTTTCCAACCTTCTTCTCCTCTAGACAGGACCGGATCCACAAAGAGGGTTCGATCGTGGGAAAAGAAACCGAGGGAAATTCTAAATTTAGGCGGGAGGTCTTGGCGTATTTCCACTTGGTACGGTGGTGAGGATAGAGGCTTTAATCCAAAGGCAGTAGCGGAAGCTGCAGCTGCTGCTGCCGCAGCAGCTTCTTCCTCTGGTAATGTGGTTACGGGCCAATCGGCAACATCCTTGAACACTGGCGGAGCCGATACATCGACCCCAAGCACCCCCAGTGGCAACCACAAACCCCAGCAAAGCACTCTCACTTCTATCAAAGCAAGCGGGGGATCAAAACCCGCATCAGCTTCAACACCAAAAGATGCATCTCCCCTGCCACTGCCGAAGCATGCTACGGTGACAAAATCACATGTGGCGGGAGACATAACACCTGGAGATGCCGCGGACTGGAGGGGGCAGAGTCCAGCCTTCCTAGCCGGAGCCCGTTGAGAATCGCCACTAACCATCAGGTGTTTCTGGTGTCGAGATGTGTATATTTTTGTACTCTAGCATCATCTTTTCATGTACTTTACGTTGATGGTTTTGATTCTGATTCCATTTTCGTTTCCTTGTTTTTTCATTTTTCATTTTCTTTTTTACTCCTACAAAACTTGTTTTCGTTGGGCCATTCTCTGACTCTGCTTCTCGAAGTGCAGCTTGCTAAGTGTGAGTGAGGGGGGGGGGACCCTGGAGAAAGGAAAGAGAGGGGAGGAAAGATAGCGTAAAAGAGAGAGAGAGAGAGTGTGTGTGTGTGTGTTAATATGTGTATGGAGTGGGAGCATCATTCGCTTTTCACCGAGAAAAAATGAAACTCAGAGGGTATCGCTAGGAAGCCAAGCCAATCGATCCACCAGGGTTCAACTCTGTCAACTATCGCGATGAATAAAAAATTAGGAATCTTTACTCTATGTAGAAAAACTCTGGGTTGATGTATGCAAAATCTACAATAAGGAATCGTGTATTGTTGAAATACACTTTAGAGGATATCATGTTGAAAGCCCGACCAGGGTGTTAGTGCGTGCGTGTGCATTTTGTACAGTTGAGGACAGGCCGAAGATAAGTTAACGATGACGCTTGCAACCATTCGGTTCCAAGAGGGTCCCGGAAAAGAAGACGAAGAAGTAGGGGAAGGAAAGGAAAGGGGAAAATTGGGAGGGGCTAAGTGCGGACATCTGGTGGAAAGGATTGGAAGCGGCTAAGTCATGAAGAAGGAAAGTCCAAAGTGTAAAGTCGAAGAAATTCATTCTCTCCTCCGTTTTTCTGGTTTGTTCTAAATCGGCTCTTCCGTTCTTTGGGACCGGATCGAGCTAGAAAATCCAGGCAACGAACTTGCCGATAATCGTGGTTGGCTCTGGCTCGATTCGCTCTTCTGACGGGTCGAGCTTTCCCGAGTCCAGGTCGATCTCTGAAAGTGGGATCATCTTTGTCTTGTGCCAAAGCTTCCAACCGACCAAAGGAATGAAAAAGAGGGGAATACCAATGTAGGAGGTCACAAAACTTGTGGCGGTGAAATCTCCATTGAGGAAAGTGCTCCAACCGGAAAAGAGGATGATGATCGAGCAGGTCGCGATGGAGAACCAAGAGCCATATGGCTGCAGTTTCGCCCTGTACGGCAAAGTAGAGACGTCGTACCCTTGCGCATCGAGGGCCCACCTGAAACGGATGTAGGAGAAGGAGATGGTCGCCCACGCGAAGAGGCCGGCGACCGTGCTAAGGGAAGATAACCACAGGAAGGCGGTTCCACTGCCCTTTGAGACGCCAAGGTAGGAAAAGGCGCCAAAGGCGAGGGAGAGGATGACCGCAGGAACAGGAATGCCGAAACGGTTCACTTTCCTGAACAGGCCTGGTGCCCTTCGATCGAGGGCCATCGAGTACAGGGTTCGGCTGGCAACGTAGACGTAAGACGAACCGGCCGAGAAGGCCGAGACAAGGATCACGGCGTTGACAATGTGTGGCAGGACCTTGATCCCGGCTCTGTCGATTGCGATGACGAAGGGAGACTTGGCACTGTAAAGATCCGAGTTGGTGAGCCTGGGCTCGTTGAAGGGAACCAAGAGGCCGATCACCAAGATACCCAGGATGTAGAAGAAGATGATCCTCCAAAGAACCCTCCTGGCCGCCCTTGGAATCTGTTTGGTCGGGTTTGAAGCCTCCCCGGCCGCCAGGACGACGGTCTCGGTTCCGACGTAGGTGAATGCGGCGTTGATGAAGGCCGAGAAGAAACCCAGGAATCTACCTTTGGCGCCAGCGATGCCTTCGAACTGGTTGAAAGCGCCAGGATCTTTCCAGTATCGGAAGCCGATCCGATCGCGCGTCGGGCCACCCCCAAGGTCAAGGACAACGCCAAGGATGATGAGTCCAACAAACGCGAGAACCTTGATCATGGAAGTGACCACCTCACTCTCTCCATAGATCCTCACGCCGACGAGGTTGAGGACGGCAGCGACGACGAACATGATGGAGATCCAAACGGCGACGTTGATATCCTGGTTCCAGTACTGGATCACGGAGCTGGCTGCGCTCAGTTCACTTGCGAAACCAATCGCATAGCAGTAGTAGTAGTTGGCGCCAAGGGTAAAACCCAAGGCTGGGTCGACAAACCTGGCGGCGAAATGGGTGAAACTGCCGGCGACTGGGATCAGGGTGCTCATTTCGGCCAAAGCCTCCATGACACCGAATACGGCCATACCGATGATGATGTAGGCCATGAGCACTCCTGCGGGACCTGCAGTCGCAAGAGCATTGCCTGTGTGGAAGAAAGAGAGGTCAAATTTGGGAAGGGGAGGACAGTGATTCATCCAGCCAATCAGAACTTCCATCCGTCCGCACGTTGTCCCTTGGTATGGCATCGCGGCCTTCACCGAGACTGGCCGCATGCATCGGAGGCTTGATCGGTACGTTGAAATGATCCCCATCCCCGTCGCCATCACCATGAAACTTACCGCTACCAACAAAGAGGCCTGTACCGATCCCTCCGCCGATTCCGATCATGGAAATGTGTCGACTGCTGAGCTTCCTCTTGGTTTCACCTACGCCCGAGGAACCAGGGAGGGGTGAGAGGGGCTTGGCGCCGGACAGATCGAGCTTGGTTGACGCTTTAGAAGAGGCAACATCGGACCCGACCAGGGATGCGCTCCGACCTGGATCGGGTCGGCTGCTGTCTTCATACTGGAAAATCTGTTGAGACTTGTTGTTGTTGTACGACATTGTGGCGGCGTCAAGTTGAAACTCCCCCTAAGCACTTGCTCTGGTTGATGCTGATGCTAGTTCGCGCGGTCCTGCCCTTGCCCCTTGGCACTGATCTGATCAAGGGAGCGTTACTCCAGGTAGGTGTCGTGGTACACGAAATCACCAAAACCTTTGCTTTGCTTGGTCAGATGCGAGGGTGTCCACAAAGGGAAAACGTGATGTTGACCGGCCGTGGGTCGGGCGTAGGGATGAGGTGGATGGGACAGGAAAGGGATGACAAGTTCGTCTCAGGTGAAAGGTCTTATGAGGTAGGGATGGGTAGGGTACTCTTTATGGGATTTTAACGATTCGGTCGAGACTGTGAAGTACGGCCTTTCCTTTATTTTTCTCTCATTTTATTTCCCCCCTCCCCCCTTCCTTCCACACGAAGTGCTGCTTTGGATGCCCGGGTGGGGTGGGGTGGGGGGGGGAGGGGAGAGAGAGAGAGAGAGAGAGAGAGAGAGAGAGAGAGAGATGGAGAAAGGGGGAAAACGTGAGAGCGAGAAATTCAGAAGAAAACGAAAGGGGGGAGAAGAAGAAAGCAAAAAAAAAAAAGGAAAAAGAAAAAAAAGTTGATCGAACCAAGGGCTGGTGGTGGCCATGTGAGGTTGGGGTGATTAAAAAGGAGGCAGGGTCGGTTTGGATGATCACGACATTTTGAACGAAATGACGGAGGGTATGTGTGGGAAGGGCTCGTGGATGGGGGAACCCCAATGGACGACTCTGTCAGGCAGGAAGAGTTGTTGGATGCTCTTGATTGGTTGTGGTGTGGGTGGTTGGTTGGTTGGTTGATTTTAGAGAAGGTGGATTCGGATCAGACTTTTTCCTCCACCCTCGTTCAGGGATGTTTTCTTCCTTTTTTTTCGGGTTTCTGTTGACTCGGGAGAAGGTCGGGGACATTTGTATGGCTTGAAGTTGGACGCAAAACCACTGTTCACACTCGAAAGTGGTGACTCGTTTGGAGTCGATGGTCGTTTCGCGAACCGTGGGGCTTGGCGGCGAAGGTTCGTGAAAAGAGTAGTGAGGAAGAAAAGAGGGAGAAGGGAAGGGCGAGCTAGGGAAGAACGCAGGAGGCATTTGTAGGAGTATCATCAGCATGATTACCCTTGTTCGCGTCCGAACCTGGCGATTGTGTGATCGTTAAGATTCGTTGGATCGCCCACTCGAACTCGTGACCGTGGTGTCGACTTTTGCCGACTTTAGCCGCTCCGCCGCCTTCTCTGATCCAGCTCACCGCGCGTTGGAAGAAGAAAGAAATCATGAATGGATGGAAAGATGAAGCTTTGCATCCCGTGTGCAAGTACTGCACACGTACGGTAAAGTGTTTACTTAATCCGAACTGACAACGTATGTGCTGTTAGTATGTGAGTTGTATTCTGCATATTCTATTCGGTTCCGAACCGAACCAAGATGGATCGCTCGAGTTGAGCAACTCGGGTTGTAGGACACTCAGCTCAACCCACCTCTAGCCCCCCCCAGCCTCGCAAGGGGATTTCTTGGATTCCGAGCATGGACGAGGCAAGGGTTTCGTTTCATTCGTTTCGATTCCTCTCTCACCCTCACACCCACCAGAATAAAAGCAGTATGTATTGTGCTGTATGTACTGTACACTACTGTACTGTACGTACATACGTACATCGGTACATGTGTCTCTCTCTCTCACTTGTGTCGAGGAGGGAAGGAGAGAGGGAGAGAGAGAGAGCCCGCGAGAGAGAGTCGAGTTGGTTTCCAGCTGCGATTCCCCCCCGATCATCTCATCATCTCATTCGATTGATCACCTTCATCACCTTCATCACCTCAATAAACCTTTGCCATCAACGAAAATGGAATTCAGATTGTAATATAGTTTGTTTTTTTATCTTTTATTTTATTTTTTCCCTTCCTTTTCCCAGGCCGCCGCCTCTCTCCCTCGATGCTTTTCGCACTCTCATCAAGGATTGCTTGACTCGTCCCGCGGGGTCTCTTTTCGTCTTCACCCCACACGTGGATGGAGGCATCCCTACCCTGTGAACCTTCGTACTCCACCCCACTCCGCCTTACCAGTCGTCAGCGACCCCTCCGCCGACAACCCCGAGAATTCGCACAACCTCAACTCACACTCAAACTCATCACTCCATCCAAGTTTGTATGCACATCCAGTACTTCTTGTACTCGTTGTCCTCAACCAACCACCTCAGAGTCGGATCACATCATCTCGAAAAACTTGTGATCCCACAGCCTTGCCGTCGCTCTCCACCTCTCCCCCTTCCTCTCCCCTTCCAGTCTTCCTTTACTCGCTCTTTCACAAGTTATCCCCTTGCCTTGCACAGTCTCCTCCTCGATCGTCTGATCCAACCCGTGTTTCCAAAATCGGACCGACAAGCTGGCTCTCCTTCTTGGCGGGCGACCGCAGTTCCTCAGCATAGGGTCCAAAAGTACAGCACTGTAAGTGGTTTTGAGGCCAGAGTAGCACCCGCTTCAGATCGGAAAGCCAAGTGGAGGAGACAGCATGCTCAGACAGCTCGGCGGCAAGCAAGTGTCCTTCTGTTTTCCTACCCTTTTCGCCGCCGAGAGCAAAACTCCAACTTGGTAGTCTCCATCAAGAGATCCACAACACAAATCACGAAATCTCCAAACCTTCGCAGCCAACTTTTCACGCTCTGACCCCTCTCTCCTCTCTCACCTGCCTCTCTCCTCTCCTGGCTTCCATTCCCCTTCGTAGCCCATCCTCTCTCCACACCTAGCCCAACCCTCCACTCTTTACCCGCTACCTGACCCTCCCCTCTTGGTCTTTCATAGGACCCACAACGAGATCCAACCAGACCTCGTCCAACGATTCATGCAGGCCGCGACCAGCCCAAGCCCTGTACCCAGTCGCACACAACCTCCGCCTCCCTCGCCACCTCAGACGGATTGGTCAGTCAAGGATAGCAGCGTAGGGCCCCACCGCGCCAGGCCCCTCTCCCAACCCAACCCTTCCTCAGAGAAAAAGGTCTCCTGCTTGGAGTGCAGAGCGAGTAAGGTGAAATGCTCCGGAGGACCTCGATGCCAGAGATGCCAACGCCTCGGTCGCACTTGCCTCTTCCAGCAGCACAAGAGGGGTAGAAAGTCGGACAATTCCAAGATCCAAAACCTCCAAAACACCGTCAACTCCCTCACCCGCGCTCTCGAAGAGTTCAGCGGTCACAAGATCCTCCCACCAGTCAACCCCAAGCACGACACCAGCCACCTCGCTTCGGGCCGGATAGGCTCGGAGCCTTACCGCCCTCGACCAACCACGCTGGCTTGGTCCGGCAGCTCCGAGAAACCGGCCCTCCCAGGCGCCCTTCCTTCTCCCAGTCTGCGCTTTCACTCTTCCCACTCTTCCCCCATCGTCAGTGCGCCGCCTGCCACAGATCCGGATGAGCCTGACAACCTTGGACTCCCAACTCTGTCAAACCCCCTCAAGCTCTTGGCTCATGCCAGCGACTCTGCTCGTGACCGGATCGACCGACCTCAAACCGACGAGAACACTGGCTGCGAGGATGCCGAGAATGTCCAAGCTGGAAACGATTTCGGACAAGTTGGTACGGCTCAGGTCACTGGAACCTCTTCGCCCCCATCCCAGCGCTGCGGACCCGGAAGGGGGAGGGCTTACTTCTTTGGCGGCCTCTTCTCCCCAAAGTTTGACAATCTCGAGGAGATAGACCCAATCAGCTGCGGCATCATTACTGAAGCCGAGGCCAGGAAGCTGTTCCGCGTTTTCGTCGAGCGCCTGAACAGTCCCCTCACTCTGCTCGATCCGCACTTGCACACCTTTGAATACGTCAGAAGGCACTCGGCGATGCTGCTGACCATCACCTGCTGGATTGCAGCCCAGCACTCTTACGATGGAGCGCGTCCCGCTCAACTCCTCGAAACTCACTTCAAAAAAGTCCTGTTGCCTACCGTCCTCCTGGAGGGCTACAGGTCGGCCGAGATCGCCCAAGCTTTCATTGTGGCAGGATCATACCATCCACCGACTTCCACGCTCTCCCAGGACAGGGCGTGGTCATACTTGGGCTACGCGATCAGGATGGCGGCAGAACTGGACATGAACAGCAAGATTGTCAAAATCCCAGCGGACAGAGTGGACGACGAGAGCCTGGTCCGCAGGATCAGGAACCGGGAGCGCACTTGGCTAAACCTGTGGCTCTATGAGACCAGCATCAGCCAGCACATGGGGAGGAGGGCGACGCTGGGTACAGACCCCGTGGTTCTGTGCTGCGGCCGCTGGCACACGGCACCGTTCGCTCTTCCAGAGGACAAGGCCATAGTCGCGATCGTGCAGCTGCGCCTCCTCCTCATGAGGGACGTCGAGCTTTTCGACACGTTCGTCACCATGGACACCGGCCAACACTCTGCCATGCAGCTGGAGCTCTTCAGGAAGACTTGTGCAAGAGACCTGGACAGCTGGCTCGCGACCTGGGCCGACGAACCGGACTCAGATCGGCAGCCCCAGACTCCGAGGATGAGGAAGGCGAGGCTCTACTACTGGTATTCCAGACTGATCCTCAGCTCTATCCCTCTGAAATGGTCCGACCTTCCCTTCTCCGTATTGGAGCCCGTCTACGCCGATGCATATGCTAGTGCGATGGCGTACCTGGCCCTCTTCATGGAATCCCTCGTCCCGACGGGCTTGCCTTGGAGTCACAACTCGACCGTCGTCACGCCAACTTACTGCGCCATCTTCGCATTGAAAATCATGGCGCTTCCAGAGGCCGAGGCGCTGAACATTGATGAAGAATACACCTTCAACATGGTGGACCAACTTGCCAAGGCTCTGGAGGAGGCTGGCAAGATAACACCTCATCGTTACGGTGCGGCTGGAAGCTACGCACCCTATCTTCAGACTGTGCTGAACACGGCAAGGAAGCGTCAGAAGATGAGGATTCGCGCCGCCGGAGGTCAGGACAAGTCTCTGTCAGCGCCGGCTTCCCAAGAGGCTCGGTCGAAGCTCGCCCCCACCAGTTCTCTGCATTTTCAAGCCGGACCGAGTGGAGTGCAGTCACTGGTGCCGACAGCTTCCAAGGATCCTCTGTCCGTGAGTATGAGCACGTGAGAACGTCATTCTTCGTCCTTTCACACCTTTGGATGTGCTCAGCTCAACTGACACGGCAACTTGCCGCAACGATCTCCCAAACCGAAATTGCTTGTCAATCGCAGGACACGTTTTACGATGCTTTGGCGCAAGGTGACAACGTAATCCTAGGTAAGAATCAAATCCAGTCAAATGGAGGTGACTCAGGCGGGAAGCAATTTTTCTCCTCTCTTCCTTCCTTCCTTCCTTCCTTTCTTTCGCATCTGATGCTGACCATCATAAAATGAACACCCTCCCTTATTCCTTGATCAGATTGCTTTCTCGGGGAATCCCTCTTCAACGACATGTGCTTCCAGATTGGAGATGACGCATTCCTTTAAGCTCCATCAAGATATTCCTTCCAAATCTCCTGGCGATCATTTGCCTCTCGATTTCTTTCGCATACATGCAATCACTGTATAAATAAATGATGCCTGACGCAACCAATCAATTCCATATGCGGATTCGAGCCAACCCCTGTCGTGGCGATGTCGACACATGCGTTTTCACGCACTCTCCAGCTGCCAATACCTTGCATTCATCGTCAGCCTTCGATCGAAAGTGCCTCGAAGCCGAAATGAGTGAAGGGTACGTTTTCGGAGACCTTTGGTTTTGTGCGGCCGCGGGACGTTTCGACGGGGATGCTTCCCCTCAATCCTTCCGCCACGGTAGAACCTCTGTCCGACGCTGCGCTCTCGCCCAACTGACGCTCCAGATGATTGGCCACCCGGTCGGCCGCTTCCCTCATCCCTCCAAGGTTGAAGGCCGCTGGTCCGATCTGGTAGCGGAGAACGATTCCCGTTGTAAGGAAATGCATTTGAACGGGCGAAAAGGAGAAGCATGAGTACCAGTGGACAGGTAGATCCGTAAGGCACGTGGAACTCGAGCTGTGCTGGTACGATCAGACTTACCTGCAAAGCTGAATAGGCGCCAACGCAATATAGAGGTAATTGCCCGAATTTGAGGTCTTCCGTCAGGACCGGCAGACCACCCTCTTCCCTCACCGGGTGGGTCTGGAAAACTTTTTGCATGAACGGCAACGAAGAAAAACCGAGGCGGGGCCCAGTCGCAGAGATGACGAAATCCGCTTTCAAGCTTTCTCTAACCACTTTCTGGTCGACGGAGGCCTTGCCGTCCTTGGTGGGCTCATCTTCATGCGTTCCTTTGTCTTGTGGTTTCTCTCCCTCATCCTGGTCCTCAGCTTGACCCTCGCCTTCGTCTCGATCTTCACCTTCGCCTCCATCTTGGCCTTCGTCCTCGTCTCCAACTTCAACTTCTTTCTTGTCTTGATTTTCACTTTGATCCCGACCCCTATCGTCGTATTTGTCTTCGTTTCCTTCTTGATCTGTTTCGGAACCTGCTTCAGCCGCGTCCTTGAAGATCCTTTCAGCTTCCTTGGCCCTTTCCTTGGCGCTCATCGGTTTCCTACAGGCAAGATCAAGCTCCCATGATCCTTCCTCTGGGTCCGATACCTCGTATTTCCATGTGGCCGATGTGATCTCGGTGAAAGTTCGGATCTCGAGCTTACCTTGTTGCACGAAGAGATTCAAAAGCTTGGCGTAGGTAGGGGTGATGCTTCCCCCTCCTCTCGCTGATCTCAACATGTGCAGCCTCTCGCAAGGATCGTCATTCTGCCAAAATTGCATCTTGGAAAGGTTCGAGTATCTCCCCATCCATTCAAGGCCGATGTCGAAGGGTTTGACTTTCAAGTGCCCACGTAGAAGGAGCACCACTTTCTGGAACCCTTTCTTGATTCCCAAAGTCACGATCTGAGCGGAAGTAAGGCCCCCTCCAATGACGACCAAGGTTGTCGGATTCATCGACCTGATCCGCCTTTGAATCGTTGGATTCGGGAAGACGGTCATAGGCTTAGCCAAAGCTGAGGAATGGAGCCAACCTCTCTCTGATACTGCCGGGAGAGAATGAGCTTGATCGACCGTCCGGCCACCGTGGTGCTCTGTGCCTTCCTGCGGTGAAATCGCTCCAGGATCTTGTTCGAACGACTTGAGCCGCGTTGGTTGACTCTCGGCTTGCAGAAGAACATCGGGCACCGCGGGAACTCCCCCAGGACCAACAGCGCTCACTACAACCCTTGAGCCGAAAAGTGATCCATCCGTTAGGCGAAGCAGGAAACCCTGGTGTTCGCTGTGCAGATCATCATCTGGAGATGAAACCTTCAAGTTGTCGGCCCAGATCATCTCTTCAACTTCTCCTTTCAGCGTCGTGACGGGGTTCACGTTCAATGTGCTTCCATCGTCATCACCTTGTCCCTCCTCAGATGCATGTGACTCTAGCCAACCCTTGGCGTCCTGCCAAGTGTCGCCGCTCTCGGAAAGCCCGTAGCGCTTTGTGACATCCGTCGTGATAAAGTCCTCAAAGAGTTTCGTGCTTGGAGTGAAGTAATCCTTCCGATCCCTTTCATTCACAGCAGGACCACTGTCCTTGACCAACCTAGCATATCGGGTCGTCCTGGACATCTTCATCTTATGTTTGCTAATCTCTTTGCCGACAACACCAGGGATCTCTATCAAATCAGCCTCGGTACTATTGGGGACGAGCGAGGGTTCTCCTCGGGAGCAGTCTGACATTTGCACGTTTTCTGCGGAGAACTTTCTTTTGATCCGCCTCGAGACCTTCTTCACCTTGACCGAATCCTTCTTCTCCGAGAAGATCTGCAAGAGAGAATCGGCATCCCCACATTGTGAACGACCGTTTCTCTGAGCAAAAGCTAAGAGGGAGTCTAGGTCGGATGGATCGGGGTGGAAGAAGAGGGGCGATCTCAGGTGTTTGATGTCGTACGCATTGAAGAGAGCTTTCCACAGCCCCATCCAACCCTTCCCCAACCTATCGAGGACCAGGATCTTAATCTGACCCAAGCATGGACAGATGGGTTCTGCCTGGCTTTGTGACGAGGTGGAATATGATCTGATTGCCTTTTCTGCGCCCCGGCCCGTTTTCTTGGTCTTGATCAATGGGATGCTTGCTCTCTTGTTTTTGCCACCCATCAGACCACCCGTCTTCCTGGCGGCTAGCCAGTGGAGGTGACGATGCTCATCCTCAGTGTAGAGAGCAGCCGGCCTGGCTTCCAGAATCCTTGTGATCAAGGCTAAAGCAGCTGGGCCAGATCCGATGATGATGAGATCGAAGAAGGCTGACGGGCGAATCGTCTGCTCTACGCATTTAAGCTGGCTAGGGTCAAGGATGTTCCCAGAAGCTGTTCCAGGGGTTGAGCTCAAAGTGGGAGTGATCCTGTGCTTCGCAAGGCCCATCGTGAGGTAATCCGAGTGGTGAAGAATTGAGAGGACGTTAAAGAAGGGATAGGTCAAAGGTTGGGAAGTCAAACGTAGATGGCAGGTCGAAGGCTCGTAGACATAGGGGGACCCCTTTAAATTCGGAGAGAAATGAGACGTTCATACACATACTCACCTACTCTGTATGTACATACGTACTGTAAGTACCTCGATGGTGGCATCCAAGTGGGGAAGGAAGCCTTTGCGATAAGAGATTAGATCACCGTGAGGGTTCGTTGTAACCGGTAGGGTCCCCCAAAAGAAAGGACGCGTGTCGACAGCTGACTTCTCTTCTCAACCCACCCCTCACCCCAACCTGCTTCCACGTGAACACAATCGCAATACTCTATCAATCTTTCATCTTCATGTTGAGCTTAACATTTTTCTTTTCTTGGTCAGACAGATGGGGCACTGATGCCTCGTGGACGGCAACTCTTTCTGGATTGGGACCAAGATTACAGCATCAGAAAGCGAGGAAGTGAAATGGAAGATCTTGGCACTGCTATGTTTTCTTGTTCGCACGGGCCCTTGGTTCTTGACACCGTTCACGATGAAAGTTTGATGAGGAGGCAGAAACCGCTAAATTATGGAGGAAGATTACGTGAATTTTGTCGTGAACAAGTACTGATGTCTATGGAGCAGACAAGCAGAGCTCCATGAATTGATCATAGTTAATTTGGATCCATCCAGATCGTTGCTGAATCGAGGAACGTCCGACAAACACGGTCTAGGTCAGTTCCTTCATTGTTCTTCCTCCCCAGCTCCGGAACTACAATTCGGGATTCCGATCAGATGCCGTAAAATTGAATACTCACGGTATCATGCTTCTGGAAGTTTTCGGTCAAAGTCTTGATGACCACGCATGCCCTAACAAACCGGTCAAAGGTGATCCCAGAGGCTCCAGCCCTTCCCTGCGGCATGCCACCTGATCCAGAGTTCGAGGGTGGTGTGGAGTCATTGTTAACTGATTTGTAAAGAGGAATTAAAGGCCGGCATGACAGTATCCAGTCCGTCCAGGTCCCAAGAAGTGCCGGGATGAGAGGCGAGGGCGAGGAGCGGAGAGGAAAGGAAGAAAAATTCGATAGTGGTGAAAGGTTGGCAGGAAACGGAAGAAAAGAGCGAAGGGAAGAGAATGTTGTCGTCGACCAAGACCGACAAGCGGAACAATAGCGGATGCCGTGTCAGGACTGAAGATGGATTCCCTCTCGTCCACCATCCCATCCTGGAGACCAGAAGGCCCGCGCAACCCTCCACCTGTAAACGGCCAGACAGGCTGTCAAACCTATCATATGAAAACCTTGGTTCGACGCTGCTTCTCCATCCCGACCCTCAAACATGAAAATGAGTGCCGAGAGAATGAATGACGTGAAAGTGAAAGTGAAGTCAGAAGAGGAGACACGTGAAACTTACTGTATTTCTGAGTTATGATGTGGAGGAGGCGGGGATTGAGATTATAACCGAAATTTCGTAGGGCGTTTGCGAGCTCTGCCTGGTCGATGGATCCAGAGCGGTCTGCATCAAAGTGCTGTTCCCCGGGACATGAAGAGCATTCAAGGTCAACATCCCCTGATCGTCATGAGTCAAGCGCTTTGAGGAAGGGTCTGACTCACCCGGAATACACCTTGCCAATCTTGAATGTATTTCCACAATCCGGCGAACTGGAGATTACCACCAGAAGGGAAAAAAATACAATATGTCAGGATCACATGCCCTATATTGCATTTCACCGCTCGCAACGCCAGCTTACCTCGTTGAAAGAAATGTGACCACTGCGGTCGACATCAAAGACGCTCATGAGCATTTTGACAGTATCGAGATCGAACGGAGTCCAGTCGCCGTTGATCAGAGCTTGTGATAGCTCGGTCGGATTAATCTGACCAGATCCATCCCTGTCCACAGCGGTGAACCAGGACCTAAAGATGCGCGAAGATGGGAATGCAAGCCGCGAACGATCGCGGGTCAGATCGCAGGAGGGACGGCAAATGGCAAGGTACGCTTTGCAATAGAGGAAAGGGGAGTTTCTGCTCACCAAAGCTGCGGATCGGCACCAGGTGGTGGGCCAGTGCTTTGCGTGTATGCCTGAGGTCTTCCGCTGCCATAGCCGCCGCCGGGTGGGCCACCATAACCACCAGGCTGGCCCTGCTGACCGTAGCTTCCCTGCTGAGGGGGTGGAGCACCGTAGCCATGCTGCTGTTGCTGCTGCTGTGGAGGTGGAGCACCATAGCCTGCCTGGTGTGGGGGTGGTGGTGCCCCATATCCTCCCTGTTGAGATGGTGGAGCTCCGTAGCCCTGTTGGGGAGGGGGGGCTCCATAGCCACCACCTTGCGGAGGTCCTGAAGTGAGAAATCGAGGAGAAGAAAAGGCGGGAAGGGCAAGATGGTTGGCAATCTAGCCCAAGTGGATGCGTGTACTGTATTACACATAGAGAGCTTGGGTCGATCAGGAAGGGGAGTAGGGGAGAGGACTCACTGTAACCGCCTTGCTGGCCGCCGCCGTAAGAGTACTGGTTAGACATTGTTGCGATTTCCGCCTTGGTTGTAGCTGACGATTCGGCTGCCCTGGGCTTTGACTATGGGGGTGTGTGTTGACCAGGTGGTGTGTGTGGGTGTGTGTGGGTGTGTGTGTGTGTGTGGGTGTGTGTGTGTGTATGCGAATGTGTATGTGTATGAGCGTGTGCGCGTGTGCTTATGAGTGTGTGTGAGAGTGTGAGTGTGATTGTGATTGTGAGTGTGGTCGTGAGGGTGAGGGTGAGGGTGAGAGGTGGAGCGAACTCCTTTGCAACTTGTGCGCCACCCGACTGGCGGGTCGGGGAAGTCCAAGCCCTGCTCTGCGTTTCATGCTCGGGTAGTGTCCCGCTTGCGGTCGGGACTCCGTCTCCTGCCAGAGCAGTGCTCGAATGACGACACGGAGGATGGCGACGATGAGATCACGTGACTTGGCGTTTTCCACTTCTCAACACCAAACATGCTAAGCCTGGTCCGCGGTACCAAAGCCCTACCAGTGACTAACCTCATCGTGCAGTGTCGAGCGGAATGAGCATAATCATGGTTGCTAGGTAGGCCAAAAAAGGCGCTTGTACCCATTACATGCAGTTCCTCTTTGTCAAACCATACAGTTGGATTCATAGCGCATCGATTCATCCTCGTCGATTCTGCTTCTCTACTCGTGAAGTTGATGGTGATGATGGGAATGTATACATACTATACAAGTTGAGAAGCGGTTGCATCACCACGGAAGGCGCTGCTGGTAAGAAGGCCGAAATCCCATAGTAGCAACTGGTAAGACCACACCTCCAAGTCAAAGAAAGATGAGGTGACAAGGCTCGTGCGAGAGAGCTCGTCATCAGGAAGAAAAAGAAAATCTAGAGAGCACAAGGCCCCCAGAAAGAGCTTTTAAGCACATGTTCCTGTGACTCTGGTCGTGGTACCAAGCAATGATATGGTGAGAAGTTTTCGCTGGGTCGTGTCCCTGGCCCCAAGGTTTAGACTCCCTTGCTACGAGCGGGCTGCGAGTCCGACATCGAGTCTCGCCGATTGGTGGTAGAGATTTCTCGCTGCCCCTTTCCCTACCCTGGTATCATTGTGATGGATCATCTCTTTCGGAAGGCTACGTTCATAGCCGCATCCGAAGCTCCTCTTCATCAATAAGGCATTCCTCCTTGCCGGTTCTGCAATTCGAAACTCTTTCCATATTCGAGCCTGAGCCTGGCCTCCTTTACGGGGAGACTTGAACGTCCAAGTCAATCTTCGGCACCGGTAGCACTTCCGGTGTGATGAACAGATACACTGCCGGAGCTCGCGCCACTGATCAAGTCTTGAATGCTGTTTTCCAAGGCGTCGATCCTGTTTGACATTTCGTTCACTTTTTTGTTTATATTTCAATGAATTTTTGTTCATGTATGTTTTCAAGATCCCAAAGATGTCACTCTCAGGTAAGCGAAATGATGCGGCCCCACAGATCGCGGTGAAAAGGGGGGGGGGGGGTTGATTATGGTGAGGTCGGGTGGAAAGGAAGTCAGAGGCGAGCGGTCAACTCACTGCGGGCTCCGACCTGGTTGGACATGTCATCGAACCGGTTCTCGAGCTGTGAGATCAAAGTGTCAACCCAATCGGTGAGCTGGTGAGGGCTTGAGATCTCGCCCATCAGGTTGGTGGCTCCAGGTACGTTCAGGCTGGCTTTGTTGCTGGCCTCTGATGCTGAGGAAGCGTTGATCTGTGACGGTGTTTTCCCATCGAGCCCGAGCTTTAGCAGAGATGGCGAAGTGATGGCCGGCTGTTGGGTGGCCATGATCACAACGCCTTGCTTAGGCTGGTTTGGATCGGCCGCTTTTTTAAAAAGAAATCAAAGACGGGGTTCCCTAAGGCTTAAGGAGGAGAGTTTGGGGTCGAAGAGTGGGACAAAGGCGAGGGGGGGGGGGGGGGGGGCTCTACTTGACGAACGAGCAAACCCAAGTAGCAAAGATGTAGGTAACGAGGTGAGGTGTTTTGTGTTGTGTTACTGTTGGATGCACTTTTCCTCTCCTCTCTCACTCGGCCTGTCGCTTGGTGGTTAGTTGGCTTAGGCCTCTGTTTCCGCCTGTGGTTGGATGGCCCGTGTTAGCTTGGCCGCTCCATCCCTATCTGGACGACAAATGACTCTTTTCCTACACTTGAGCCATTCAACAACACTCTTAGACTTCTTCCGTCCATCTCACACATCCCACCTTTGTCCACACACCAAGTCAGATCTAGACAAATGACACATCCAACCAGAGCGGGAAGAATGGATGCGAACGTTGGATTCGGTCGGGATTCATGCGTCCAAATGAGATAGAGACAGGGACACGCAGTGGGAGAGAGAGAGAATGAGGGGAAGAAAGGAGGCCGAATAGGTTCGCGGGTCGTCTCAAAGTTTGTTATGATCTTCGTGACCATTGCCACGGATTTGGGGCATTAAATTGCCTCTCCTTTCCCTTCCGTCTCATGGACGATGATTCTCCCTTTGTTTGCGACTTTATGTGGGGCTCTTGCATGTGTAATGTTGTGTGTGTGTGCAAAACATGAATTGCGTGAGGAAACAACCCATCTATGGATGGGCTGGCCCATGAAGACGTCCACCAAACTCTCTCTCTGACGCTCATACGGGACTTCCTCATGACTCGCGAACCGTCCGGCTGAAAAATTCCCATCGGATAGCGAGAATGATCCTGTAACCATTAGGAGGCTATGTAGCAACAGTGAGCGTAAAGGACCTACAGCCGCCTTGATATTTGATTCGCTGCCTCGCGATTTTGGCCAGCATGTTCTTGATCAACCCATGTGGGCCAACGACCAGCAATCTATCATACCCTTTCCTCTTTGTTCATCGCGTTGCGATGTGTCCTTGGCGCGTTGGGTACGATGGAAATGCCCACGCTGCTTCTAGAATCTGGGATTGCAAATCCGTACAGGTTCTCCTAATCATCGTCCATGTCCTCAATGTCGGCGTCCAGATCTACATCTGCGCCGCCCATCTCGCCATCCGGACTGCCACCGATAGCGATGGCAGCCTCTCTGGCTACGGCGAGTTCGGCTTGCTGCGCCTGCCTTCTCGCCAATTCGGCCTGAGCGTGTCCTGTGTGGCCACCGACGAAGGGGCCAGGACCACCTTCTGCGTCCGAGTACTGCGAACCTGCTTCGGATCCCGGCCGCCTGAGCTCGTTGTCCTCCTCGTTGGACAGGTCCTCTTCGTGAAGCGTCCTCCTCCTCCCGATCTGAACAATGTGCCTCTCACCAAATCGGACCAGGTGGTCCTTTCTCAACTCGGAGGCTTCTTCAAGATCGCTAAGCTCGTCCGCTTCGGCGCCACTACCGAGGGGAGGGTAGCCTTTCATCAACCTCAGGAACCTGGCACGTTGCTCGATGGGGCCTCTGTAGGGGAGGTGATCTCCCCTTGCCGATTGCAGGATGGATTTTTCATGAGCTTTGAGCTGGGCCTGGGCGGCCTGCTGGAGGTTGTTGCGGGCAGCCGAGTTCGCTTGAGCTGATGTGGCAGACGTCTGAGTGGGTTCAGGTGAAGGAGACCTGGAGGTAGAGCGGGTGGAGGGATGAGCTGCATGGATCCAAGAGTGGTGATAGGGTGGAAGGCAGTCCATGACCGTCACAGTTGGACGCTTTTGGATGAAACAAGTGGTCCCGGGGATGCTTAAGTTTCAATCTGGATGTTGCGTATCAGTTGCATCATCTGGTGCCTGAGAACCTTACGGATCCTGGTCAAGTGAACGGAGGAGGGGGGGGAGGGGGGGGGGGCAAGGAGATGGTACCAGCCAAGGTGTTGTTTGCTTATGGTAGGTCAACCTTCTTAACCACTTACATACTGTAAGCTCACTGGCGGTACGTGTGGAGTTGATGAGTGTATGCATTTGTCAGCCTCGAGGCCTCTTTCTCTCCACCTCCTTCTCAAAGTCGAGTTGCGTCAAAGAAAAAAGAAGACACATGCCCAATCATACACTCTCTCTCGACTCACCACACCAATTCATACTCTCCTCAAAGGATTCCCCCTTTCGCCCTCCCAGCTACCACCCCAATTCCCGCCCTCTCTCAACCGGCATCCCTTGTCGGATTCCGCACAACCGTTTTGTGCTGTGCAGAGTACGTACTGTCTGTAGTTAAATGCTTAACATTTCCAAAGCTACAACTATGCTAGCAGCCAACTCTGCCCGCTCCAGCATGATCAATGCCGCCTCATTTTCTCTTCGATCAGCTCGGCCATCACGTCTCGCCCCATATCCAGTCTCTCGGCCACTCCATTCTTTCCACCCCGCCAGAGGTGCCCAGTCCTCAAGGGGTGCGCTGCCATCCTCTTCCTCTTCCGCTTCCCCTAAGAAGGCCTCAAGCTTGAGCTTGACGGTCTTTGCCGCAACAGCTCTGCTCTTGCTCGCCCATCAAACGTTGGCAATCTCACAGCCCATCTTCTCAGAGGAACAAAGACCCTCCGATCGCATACAGAAGGAAGGGCAACCCTCTTCAAACGTGGTGCTTGAGCCCTCCACTTCTCAACCACTTCCCCTTTACCTCGAAGCTACAGCGACCAATCTTCCTCCAGGAACGGGGAGGCTGAAACTAGTGGGACTCGGCGTCAGGACGGTCTCCTTCCTCCGGGTGAGGGTTTACGTCGCTGCATTCTACTGTGATGAGAACCATCTCGAGAGGCTTTCCGTCGCTGGTGGACCTGACGCAAGTCTTGAAAAGAAAGTCAAGGAGTTGGCCGACAGTGGTGTCACCTGTGCTTTGAGGATTGGTGAGTGCTCTACCGAAGCGGCTCCTTCATGTTCGTTCCCTTGGCTTTCACTTGCGATCCCATGTTCTCCTCCCCGGCTAATGTTGCAATTTTCTTCATTCCCACAGTCCCAGTACGATCGACAGACTTTGCTCACTTGAGGGACGGCTTTGTGGTGAGTGTCACCTCTGTAACCGGTAGCACCATACCGGCTATCGTTCAGCACAGCTTCAATCTCTCTGACGGAGCGGACCTGAGCCTCGATTCCCTGATGATTAATCTAACTTCGACCATCACTTCCCTACCCGACTTCAGCGAGCACTACAAGCTCGTCTCAAGCTGGCCATCAAATCTGGAAGCCTGGCCAATGAATCTGAAGCAAGCTTCTCGAAAGGAATCCAGGATCTAAAATCATCCTTTCCCAAAGGCTCAGTTCCAAAAGGCGAAGCTTTGGACCTTGTCATGACGCCAGCGCTGAGCGCCGGTCAAAGTCATACCAGGCCCCTGGAGCTCACCTTTGAGTTCCGCGGAAAAGTTTTTGGCAGAGTAGAGAGCGGCCAAGATTCCTTCACGGTCGCTCGGGAGCTTCTCTTGGCTTACTTTTCTGAAAGGGGCGAAATCAGTACACCTGTGAGTCTTCGGAATCATGACCCCACTCTTCCCTGTTCGAAGCCCGTGATCGCCCGGTCAGAAGACACACGCTGATTTCTTCCATTGCCCATCGCAAACATGAACACAGCTGAAAAAGTCTGTCGAGGAGAACATCTTCAAGAAGTAGGAACATCTTCAAGAAGTAGGATAATTTCTTTGTAATTGCATCTCTCATCTTTTGTCATCTCCATGAGAACACTGGGGTGGTGTCGTTCGGGGTGCTACCTCTACCTCAAACTTTGAAACTTTGCCATTCCGTGTAAAATTTGATCTTTCGATCTAGTTCGAAGCATCTAAGCTGCCCCACCCTAGATTCGAGGGTCGTGAGAGGAACCAAGCGAGCGTTGGAAACTCTGTTCCTTTCCTCTTCCATGTTCAAGGGGGCGGGTATGGTTTAACCATTGTTTCGAAGAATTGATGTTTAAAACAAGCAGTTCTGACACAAAGACAGTCAAGAGGAAGAAGAAAAGAGTGTGTGTGCCTGGGACGGATGAGGTTGGGGTTGAGCTGTTGATGAAGTGTAGCCATTACATCCTGTGTAGGCGATCAGAAAGGTGCCAAAGATAGAGAAATACAGAAATTGAACAGAAAGAAAAAAGAGGAAAAGAATTCGAATGAAAGGGAAAGAAAAGAAAGGAGGAATCAGGAATGAGTTCATGCTTCTCCTTTTGATTTTCGTTCTTGTAATGCTTCGACTCACCTGTATACACCTTGACCATGGCTGTTGCCATCCCAGGCTGTGTGACCACCAGCGCCGCTCCTCATGAAACTCTTCCTTCGTCCAGCGTTAGCCACAGCCAAACCCAAGGCAAGAGCGCCTCTGGTGTCGTGGGGCCTGATGACCCCGTCATCCCACAATCTGGCTGAGGCGTATTCAGGCAGGGTCTGATCTTCGATCTTCTGTCGCAGGCCTTCCGTCTTGCTTGCGTCCGAGGAGACGCTGCCCATGACTTGGTGTAACTGCTCCCCTCCCATCACTCCGACCCTGGCGTTGGGCCACATCCACAGGAACCTTGGGGAGTAGGCCCGGCCGCACATGCCGTAGTTACCCGCTCCAAACGATCCGCCGACGATCACTGTGAACTTGGGCACATCGGCACAGGCCACGGCCCTGACCATTTTGGCTCCATCTTTGGCGATGCCGGATCTCTCGGCCTTGGTTCCGACCATGTAACCAGTGACGTTCACCAGGAAGACCAACGGGATCCCCCTCTGGCCGCACAGCTGGATAAAGCTGGTCGCCTTTTTGGCAGACTCGCCGAAGAGGATGCCATTGTTGCCGATGATGCCCACATCTTGACCCTCGATCTTGGAGAAGCCTGTGACGATCGTTTTTCCGTAGTGCTTCTTGAACTCGTGGAATCTCGAGCCATCGACGATTCGCGCGATGACATCCCTCATGTCGAAAGGCTGTCTCAAGTTGGCTGGAACGATGCCGTGGAGTTCGGAGGATGAATAGAGAGGCTGCTCAATCGCTGCCTCAGCGGATCCCAGGTGAGGGATACTGAGCGAAGGCGAGGTGCTACCATGGCCACAGATACCGAGGTTGGCGACAGCCTCTCGAGCCAGAGCGATGGCGTGAGCATCGTCGATGGCAAGATGATCGGTGACCCCACTTTCCGAGCAATGCATCTCTCCGCCTCCGAGAGTCTAGATTCGCAAGAGTTCCCGGTCGGTGACGGAGGCGTTCTTCTGTTCAGCGGAGCTGGTTCCTAGAAAAGGAGGGGATCGTTTTCCAGATTGGTCACCAAATGCTCACCTCATCGTCCACAACTTCTCCGAGGGCCGCTTTGACCAGGGGTGGACCGGCTAAGAAGATAGTCCCCTGCTTTCGTACAATGATAGTCTCATCGGCCATCGCCGGGATGTATGCGCCTCCAGCCACGCTGATGCCGTGTACGACAGAGATCTGGGGGATTCCAAGAGCAGACATCTGGAGGGAGTGGGAAACAAAGTCTCGGTTAGGCTGCCATACCTCCGAAAGATAGTAAGGGAATTTGAAAAAAAAAAGAAAATCCTGAAAAATATTTCTTCACTCACCTGAGCCATGTTATAGAAGATCCTTCCAAAGTGATTCTCGTCTGGGAAGACTTCGGCTTGGTGGGGTAGTGCAGCGCCTCCAGACTCGTTCAAGTACACACATGGTAGCCTGTTCTCCTTGGCAATGGCCTGTGCCCTGAGATGCTTTTTGACAGTCATGGGATAGTACGAGCCTCCCTTAACCGTAGGGTCATTGGCAACGACCATGCACTCCGTACCGGATACCCTTCCGATTCCCGTAATGATGCCGGCTGCGGGAACGTCGTCACTTCCGTACATTTCATGCGCCGCCAGGGGAGAAAGCTCGAGGAAGGGGGATGAGGGATCAAGCAAAGCGGCAACTCGTTCCCTCGCAAGCATCTTTCCCCGGGAAATGTGCCTTGCTCTCGACTTTTCAGGGCCTCCCAGAGAGATTTTTCCATGAGTGTCGTCCAACTTTTTCACGAGCTGATCCATGTTCGACTTGTTGGCCAGGAAGGATTCCGACGAGGTGTCAACATTGTTCGGGAGGACTGAAGATAGACTTTGTGGGACCGACTGGGTCTGGTACGACCTTGTGGACGCGGAAGCAGTGTTGGAAGAGGAAATGAAACCGGTCAAACCTCTCTTCCATGAGAGCGATGCCAAGGGCCTGGTCGCAGGTGAACGGATGAGGTAGGTGATCATGTTGGCCTTTGAATGCGAGATCTTGACCCTGTGAGAGAACGGATTGAGGCTGGCGAGGGATGATGGGGACTGAGCTATCCCTAGTTCGAATTGGGTGTGTCAGATACTTGAAGGAAGAGAGTCTTCTTTTGCCGTTGGCTCAGAGTGTTGTGTAAAAAGGGAGGTTAGGTGGTGGTGTAGGTTGGGGAAGGGGAAGGGGAAGGGGAAGGGGGGGGGGGGGGGGGGGAATGGATATTGAACCAGAAGGCGATTATGTTTCCAAACTCTCTTCTTCTTGCTTTACCACGTCGTCGTCGTCGTCTTCCTCATCTTGTTCGATTTACCTTGATGGTACTTTGGCCAGCTCAGTTTTGAGAGGCAGTCAGATTTTCGGACGGGTAATGGTGGAAAAGGCGGGGAAGCTGGTCGTCGTCCCCGTTACCGGATCGGCTTTGACGACTTTGGCGCTCAGACCACTTTAACCCGGCTGTCGCAAAGGTTGTGGGTTCTTAGAGAAAATGTTGTAACCCTTCTATTACCCGTGAAAAGTTATGGGAAATTAAAATCAATCACATTTACTTACATACGGTATGTAGCTCATTTTTATCACTCAGAACCATGTGGAGCCCCGCCAACTTGGCAAGGGATGGAAGTCCTCACGTGATTCTCCACATAGAACCCAGCATTTAAACTTGAGGATACCATACATACATAAAGACACTGACGACGACTACTCTCTGCCATTTTCACAGTCTTATTTTCTCATAAATTGCTCACATGTTGAGCTTGTGTGCATACTTCTCTCGATTTCGCTCGCTTTGGATAGGGAGGGATACGATCGCCTGCCTCCGTTCTTGTCGGTCGTACTTGGTGGAAAGGAAGGGAGCAGGTGACCATCAGGTGCAAAGATAGAGGGACTTGGTTGCCACATGTGGGCCTTCTCCTCTTGGATGCCTTACACCCACCTAGGGTCAAGGCAAGGTTGACTCAGCACTCTGTACGGGAAATCCTTTCCTCCTGCTTTTACCTCTTGTGTTGTACTCTGCCAGCCTCTGCCATGAGCGCCCGATCGTCTCGATGTTTCTGATCCCCACTCACTCGTCCCATCCACTCGCATCTCATACAAACAGGGTTGAGCAACGGGCCATCCTTACTTCGGCTTCCTAAATCTTCGCTTCGTGTTGCTCCTGCTCCTTCCCCTCCCGCTCGGTTCTTGCCATCCTGATACACTCTGTTCATGACCCCTTCTCCCCCACCCTGGCGGATAAAAAATACTCCTCAAACTCCTCATCTGTGAACGGTAAGTGAGCTTGGTCAACCACACGAGTGTTTTTCCTTTGGGAAGGATGGACTAAGAAAGGAGGGTAGTGTTTTCCAGAGAGGAAAGTGTCTCTTTATCATTTTCATCGGGATAGCAAACCTTAAAATTTCGGGAAAAAGTTGGTGGAATCTTCGAAGATGTGCACCAACGGTCTCTGCTCGAGACAGGTACGTTTGAAATATTCCATGGTTGGGCTTACTCAATCCTGAAAGGTTCTGCTGAATAAGCCCTTTCAAGAGAGGGTCTAAGCGAACAGGGTTTGTGTTGTGGTGCATGTCAATTTCCAGCTTTCGACAGAGCCATACACAGATCATACAACGATCCGACCGAGCCCTCAGCCTTTCAGCCTCCCCCCTCCCCCCCCCCTCCTCCCCTTGTGCTGTCTCTCTTTTCTTGCGAATGAGCTCGTGGTGAAGGCGGTCAAAACGCGGATTCAACCGTTGACCTGCCAGGCTTGGACGCCTAAGGGTGAGAGCTGCCGGGACCGTTCCTGATCAGCTCTGCTTGCCATCCGGTGGAGGACTGTCAAGTTCTTTCAGTCCTATCTACGAATCCCATAGTTTATTCCAGATAAGAAAAACGTCAGAAGCCTCCCTTGATCGGCCTTGGATTTTTTCTGCTGATTCTTTTTTATCTTCCTCTTTGTTGGACATGCCAACCTCAGTGGCGCATGGAATCACGTTGGCCATTTGATCCGCGAAGCCTTGAAGAGACTTGCTGATGCGGGATCAGCGTTTGCCAAGATTACCGAAGCTGATTATCCAGTGCTTCTACAACTCGAGATAGCCGATAAAGGATCAGCCAAGTGCCCAACCGATCCATCACGTCTATCAAGCAAAAGGCAGGTAGGAAATGACTTCACCATTAGAAAATTGATTCCCAGCGCTTGGCAAAGAGAGATGGGAAAGAGTGCGAGGTATACGTGAGGAAGGTGTTGGAGGTGGAGGGGCAACCCGGAAGTCTCCCTATCTTTTTCTTTTTTTTTTTTTGTTTTGTTTTGGACATTAGCTCCCGGGGTCAATGTTCGGTACAGCTGGCTTTTCTTTGCACAATCCTTACTGCATCTTATCCCCCGGCCAAGTTGCGATGAGGACGCAGCCGGGGGAAAGCGATGATTCCGAAAAGCTGGGAGGTAAATTGATGGCCGGACACAACGAACGGCGACATGAAGAGCGGGAAGCCCTTATCGCGATGGTTCCTTTGATGTTTGGCCCAGAATCGGCTGCCCCACTTTGAGAAAGTTGACATGAGGGCCAAAAAGCGGGGCCAGAGAAGAAGGGGGGGACCTGTAAGTGGCAAGGTATGCACATGCAGTCGAGTCGTTGCTTGTGTGAGATTCAACCCCGGCCAGCTGAAAGAAATCGAGGGTCAGGAAAGTTGCAGGTAAAAAACCGCAAGATAAGTGAATCTCTTCGATTGTACGATGTACTGCACAGTCATGAGTATGTTAAACGTTCTTGGATGCTGCACCTGATTCATGTGAGTGTGATTGCGTATCGGTACTGTACTAAGGATTGTATGTAGAGGACACTGTTCAGCCAGTGGATATCTTGTGCTTGAAGGATTAAAGGATCGTACAGCAAACGCTGCTGCTAAAAATGGCCTACGAAGGCATTCATCCATCCTTCCATATCAGCTTGGGAAGCTTGCTCATCTTGTACTGCGTATCCATTTGAACAACGATACCAACCGAACGTGCCTCTCCACCACATGCACATGCAGATGCACGCTTCGACTTTGTCAAGAAAAAGCAGCCATGTATGTTCGAAATTCGGATCGAAATTATCGCCAACGTTAGGCGGGTCGAAACTCCTCACCAGTTCCCGCCCGCTCGCCCGCATTCCTCCTGTAAAAAAAGGTATGGGAGGTAGAAGAAAAATGGATTGGAAAGCAGAGGTGAAAAGACAAGGATCGGAGGACAAGTTGCACTGAGTCCTCCTAAGCTTGAGTCGCTTCCAGAGTTGTGAGTGATCTGATATTTTTTTCCCTCAACTT
>KZ819752.1:0-63246 GCA_003144235.1 Violaceomyces palustris | reverse complement strand
TTTTTTTTTTTTTGCATATGTCACACACAACCCTATCCACGGGGCACCGGGATGCAAAAGCTCAGCTGAGAGTGGCATCGGTACGGAAAAGTTCTTGCCTTGGGCCGCTTGCCGCTTTAAAAAATCATTCTGCTACCTGTCACCGTACAGGGCGGCCACCCTTCTCGGCCCTTCTTTCACCCCAACTTGCAAATGCCGAATTGTCGAGAATGATAGTAATCCAAATCATGTTTTCCATTCCACTTCCCCTGATCCTCGATTATCACGTCAAGCTTCCCATCTCTCATCCGAGGAGCGCTTCAAGCTCGTCGCTGCCGGACGCAAAGCTCTCGAATCTGCTGGATTGAACTCCACCATCATCGCTGGAACCGGGACCGGATCCCTCAAGGAGACCATTGTCCTGAGCAAGGATGCTGCTCGCGCCGGTGCCGACGCATGCATCGTAATCACCCCTGGCTACTTCTCCGGAGCGATCGCGAGGGATAGGAAGGCCCTCAAGGAGTACTTCACCGAGATCGCTGATGCCTCTCCCATTCCTATCATGATCTACAACTTCCCGGCCTGCGTGAGTACCTGCTCTTGAACACGCCTGCCATTGCTATTACCATTTACTGTTGCGCTCCTCACCTGATGCCGTGCTCCTCCCGTATCATTTGCATTTGAGCACTCCCTATTCGTCCTTGCTGACCAAGCCTCGCTTCCCTCTCGCCCTCCCTCCTCCCAATCCCTTCCACCGTCAAAAAATATAAAAATTCGTAATTTGAAAATACCGATCGACAGGCATCCGGTATCGACCTTGACAGCGACCTCCTGACTGAAATTTCAGAGCACCCCAACATTATCGGAGCCAAGCTGACCTGCGCTCAGATCGGAAAGGGCCTCCGATTAGCCTCTTCCATCAAGAGGCAGCCCTTCCGTGTGTTCCCAGGATTTGCTGACATTATCCTTCCCGCCATGCTCAGTGGCCAGACAGGAGCCATCGTTGGCACCGGCAACCTCATTCCAAGAGTCCTTCTCCAACTCTACCAGATGATCAGCAAGGCGATCGAGACCAAGGACTTCCAGCTCCTCTCCGAGGCCCAGGAGCTTCAGAGAAAAGTCGCCTTCGCCGACTGGGCGCTGGTCAAGGGCGGCATCAGCGGTACAAAGTGGGCTCTCGAGAGGTTCTACGAGAGCGTCGGAACCACTCGCCGACCACTTCAGCCAGTATCGGACGATTTGAAGAAGGTCATCGAGGACGGGCTCAAGGAGTGCCTGGAGCTCGAGAGGATCCTCGAGAAGAGGGATGGTGTCAAGATCGCAAGGGAATGATCTGTTAGCTGTTAGCGACGTCTCTCCCCAATCCTCTTTCCCTCCCACCCCCTCCATCTCTCGCTTTCCTTCCCTTCCCATCTTTCTCTCATACGCATTCAACCATCTCGGTCACCATGGCTTTCTTTTTTCGGCGTCACGTAACCTCTACTCCCTACCCCCGCAACCCCCATCATGTAGTCCTTCCCTTTCTGCCTTTTTTTTGAAACCAGCTGAATGGGTTCATCCATCCCTTCCCCATGATGTATCCACCTGCATAGTCCCTTGCTATCATCCTGACCTCGACTCGGATCGAGCCATGGGTTTCGGTGGACCTCAGTGCCGTTCACGAGAACGTTTTTGACGGGCTGGGAACGCTTCATTCGTCCATGATTCTCTGCCTCACCGACATCGAGATCCCTGTTTTTGCCTGCCTATGATTTGGGGGTTAGAAGGAATGGTTGGCAAGGATCGAGAAGTGTGCCTCGTCGTACCCTTCCCTCAACGCTCTCGTATTTTCATCCAAAGATGCATCTGCCTGTATTACGGTTCGTCAGGAGGCAGCAAGCCAAAGAAACATGGGCCAAAAAAAAAGAAAAAAAAGAAAAAAAAAAGGAAAGTGTGCGATCCCACTGACCACAAGCGCTTTTCTGCTGTTCCTTGGGTGCCGCTTTTCAGCTCGTTCAACCGCTTCGAGAATACAATCTTGCACCTTGAGGAGTTGGCCGATGTTTCCGAAAGGCCGAACAAAGGAGAACGGGGAAGATCGCTTCGATGTGAGATGTCGGTATCGCCGGGGGAGTGTAAATGGGTATTTGGGGGGGAAGGGGGGGGGATTTGTCGGACTTGACGTTCTTAGAGGTCCAATCCAACCTCCCCCATCCCTTTTGTGGATAGGTCCGTTTCTGATTGAGCAGTTCTGAACCCCTATCCCCTTCCTTCCTTCCTTTGGACCCAGAATCCTTTCACCCAAAAGGAAATCAAACGAAAACTGGCTCCTCTTCTTCGGAAGACGAGGGCGGAATCCGCCACAGGAACGGTTGAATCAAATCTTGAGTGGCCCTTGGGAGGGTTCTGATCCTGTGAAGGTGAGAGAGTAATCGAAGTGTGGGGAAACGATGGGATTGCGGGTCTGATGTGTGGGGGGGCAAGTCTAGAAAAGCTGTCGAGTTCTTTCGAGGTTCGAGCCCCTCCACCCGTTATAGCCGTCATGACCTAAAAACCTCAAATAAGAACCGCGCACACCATAGTAACATCAGCAGCAGTCAGTTGGGAGTGCTCACTACGTAGATTGGTGGCATTGCTTTGCGGCCTCCACCCCACCACAAGTCGTTCGTTCCCGGTACAGAATCACATGTATGGAATCCAATTTTGAATCCTCCTCTCTCCCTCTCCTCCTCTCTTCCCAGGTCCTTCTGTGCACCGATGGCATCGAAGCAAGTCAAGACGTGTAATGAAGGGAGGAACGGTCCCAACCCCACCTTGAAAGAGGGGAAAGGACAAGAAAATGCCTCCAGCTCGGCGAAGAAGGCGAAGAGCGAGGTAACCACCACTTCCACTTTCGAGGTGTTGGTGCTCCGGACGGGAGGGGGGAGGAGAGGTTTGTAACACAGTCTTTCGCTCTGCCAGCTCACACCAGACAAGGGAGGAAGTGAGGGGCCTTGACACACTGGCCATGTTGGACCCATGTGTGATCTCAACGCTCCACCCCTGACTGTGAAGTGGGTTCGTGATGCGGAAGGACCTTTCTCTTTCTCTCCCCCCTCCACCTCCTTCCCGTTTCCTCCCTCTCATCTCAACCCTCCCGTGCAACCGTACCCCTTCTAGCCCAAGCTGAAAAGAAAAGAAAAGAAACCTTTCAAGCCACCTCGATTTTGATGGGTTTTTTTTCTTTGCTTTTCTTTCCCCCTCTAGTCAAAGGCCCTGCCTGGCCTGAGCGAAATGAAACGAATCGACTTCGGAGCCAATCTCGACTTGACTGGTATGCTCACTTTTTCTGGGTTCCTTTCTCTCTTTCTCCCTTTTCCTCTTCTTTCTTTCTTAATCCCCCCACCCACCCAACCATCTTCGAGCCCCGAGTGAGGATGCACGCTCCTCGGCGATGTTGGAAGCAACACTCAGCTCAAAACGGAACTCACTCGATCCGGTGGGTCCCATTCACGCCGAGTGCATCGAGCTCAAATGAAACTTTGACCCGCGGGGAGTAGAGAAGGGCCGAAAGAGGCACACCCCCGTCGCTTCCCCCACGCTCTTCCTGCTCAAGGCTTGCGGGGTAAAAGCACAAAGCACACGCATACATGCACAAATATGAATGACACTGGTACTGTTTGCCATCACCAACAGGGTGGTGGGTGATTCTCTACAGCCCCTCCCTTCGCCCCCGTCGTTATGCCAGAGTGATTGGGACATCTGGATGCGATGGGGCCACTTGACAAAAATGCGGCAGTCGTACGCAAGGTTGGGTATCACGATCATTCTATTGGACTCAAGCAGAGTCTGAGGAGGCATGGGGCGCGCAAAGAGAGGAAGCCAAGAGGCCGAGCCGGGGTATTTGATTCCACTTTGCTTTGTCGTATCTTATGTTCATGGGGACTTGAGGTAAGGAGGGGTGGGGGGGGGAGGGAAGTCTGCTTGTAGGGGCTTCGACCGCGACCGACTTGGCTTCGGTCAACTCTTGAGCGAGAGTTGCTTGCGGGTGGATAGAGGGGGGCAACTGTGTTCCACCGTGATCAACTGCCGCAGAGAGAAGGGTCTCACTACTTACTCACCCAGTTTGACTCCTTGCGATCAAAACGGCCCAGGATGGGCTCTCGAGGAAAGGATGACTAACGCACGCAAAAAAAGGAGGATCTGTTACACGGCCTGGAGTCTAATACATGACCTGTTTCTATTGGTGTGGCTTCAACCGATTATCTCGATCAAGGGACTTGCGAGGTCACGCTCACGCTGCTCATCACCTTTGCGTCTTGATCGTTTTGATTCGAACTAAGGATTCTCTAAGTCGACCAAGTTGCGTAAGGTTTCACTAGACCTTTTTCTTTCCCCCCGAACCTTTACCAGCCGTACAGGTCCTACTTAATTCGCTTTTCCTTTTCTTTCCTTGTTCTTTTTTTCTTTCTCCTTTTTCCTTTCTCTCCTTTTTTCTTTCTCCTTGTAGTCACCTTTTGCATTTTAATATTCCTTTTTCCTTTTTTTTCTCTCTCTCCCTCTTTTTCTCTCTTTTGCTCTCCCTTTACGCGAAATGCCCACATTAAAGCATTTACCCTCAAAAAAGGCAAGCAAAAAAAATGCTTTCGCTAGATTGACTTCCAAGTCATAGTGCTTGCTGTTTGACCCCCTTCGGTAGCTAGCTCGTAGCGCTTCCAACTCGCTAGCCATTCCCAGCTCCTTCCCAGCCTACCCACCTCTCTACCAACCTGACCACCTCACCACCCCACCACCCACTGCCATCCTCTTTCTCCTTTTCTGGGTGTATACCAGCTGCCAGTCGACCAGCCACTAAGATTAGGCCCAAGTCACAGCATCTTGCCAACTTTTCTCTCTCTCTCTCTCTCTCTCTCTCTCTCTGTGGCAGACGCCCCCAGCCCTCTCCCTCATCTCACCCTCCATTCTCCCGCTCCCCCCCCCCGTGGTTACCCCCCCCCCCACAAGTTTCCTCTTCCGACCTCAACCCTCCTTTAGCGACCTTCCTCTCAACCACCACCCACAACCACGTCAAAGTCTTGCCTGCTTCGGCCTATCCCATTTCCATCATCGCCGCCCATCCCGGTCACTTCCACTCGCTATAGCCCAACCCCATCCTCTTTCCTCGGCACTTCACATCACTCGAGACCGCTCCCTTCTCGCCCTTTGAAACCATTCTCAAAGCTCCGCGAAAGGACTCGGACTCCATCTTCCCTCATCATCGTAGATTTAGTTTACTCATAATCGAGTCAAGAAGATGCACGCCTCAACGATCAGACGTGCTGCAAACTGGTCGTTGGCGAATGGTGCCAAGATCCCAAAGTTGGGTCTAGGGACCTGGAAGATGACCAAGGAGCAGGCCGTGCCGGCCGTCTCCCACGCCATCAAGACTGGCTACCGTCACCTGGACTGCGCATGGGCTTACCGTAACGAGGATGCCGTCGGTGAAGGTATCCGAAAGTCGGGTATTAACAGGAATGAACTTTGGATCACCAGCAAGCTTTGGAACAGCTTCCACGAGCCAGAGAATGTCGAAAAGGTGAGCCCTACGCACCCCTCTTATTAGATCCATTCTAGGTACACACCCTTGCATTTCCGAATTGGACCCATTTCCTGACACCTTTTCTCCTAAACCATTCTTCCATCGTCCCTTGTGCAAAACGTGTCTCTGAAAAAAAAAATGCTAAAAAACAATCGAAAAATCTCTTCTTGATCATCTCAGTGCCTCGACGCCACCCTCAAGGATCTCGGGACAGATTATCTTGACCTTTGGCTCATGCACTGGCCAGTCGCTTTCCTCAACTCGACCGGAGCCCAGGTCTCTTCCATCCGATCCCAACAGGGTTACCCAATCGAGCAGCCGGAGCTCTCGGAAAACTTCATGGCCACCTACGAGGTCATGGAGGAGATGGTCAAGAAGGGCAAAGTCCGCAACCTTGGTGTCAGCAACTTCAACATCCGACGAATCGACGAGATCACCGAGAAGGCAAAGATCAAGCCCCTCGTCAACCAGGTCGAGGTCAACTGGGGTGTTCCGAACGACGAGCTTCTCCACTTCTCGCATGCTCACGACGTCAAACTCCAGGCCTACTCACCCTTCGGCGGAAGCGGCAACGCCGAGGCTCATCTGAGCGAGCCGATTGTCCTCGATGTCGCCAAGAGGAACAATATGACTCCGGCTCAGGCCCTTCTCGCCTGGCAGTTGGGTCGTGGCATCATCACCATTGCCAAGAGCGTCTCGCCAGCACGACTCGAGGAAAACTTCAAGGTGATGGAGCTCGAGCTTCCCGAGGGTGACGTCAAACACCTCACCTACGAGGCGATGAGCAAGCCGTTGGATCGAAGCGTCGATCCCACCCAGGGTTGGAACGTAAGGGACGATATCTTTGAGGATGGAGTTGACCAGACAAGAGACATGAAGCTCAAGAACGACTCATACGTTCCGCCTCCTGCGCACGAGTCGCCCGTCGAGCACAGACTTGAACCACGTAATGCCCAGTTCCACACCATGACCTCTCCCCTCGCCTCTACCAGAAGATCAACAATCCTTCAGCAGCTCGGACGCAGGGCTCCTTTCAGGAGCTTTGGCAGCTCGAGCAGGAACGGAGCTGTTGCTGAGGCTGCCTCGACCTCGAGCCAGGCCCCTGTCGTTGGATCCAGCCCACTCCTCCGAGAGACTTCCAAGGCGGCCGTCAAGACCCCTGGCTTGACCTTCACGGACGGCGAGCAAGGGATCGAGAGGGAAACGAAGAAGATGAATATGTACACGGTACGTACTCCAAAGGAGAGCGAGCTCAGAAAGTACACGACGAGAAAGTCTTTCCTTTTCGAGCAGTATACGAGGTTGTTGGAAGAATCACAGCTGGTGATCGTTTTGCAACACAACAACCTCACCGTCTCCGAGTTGGCAAAGGTGCGAAATGATATCGCGGCCTTGAAGCTGCCGGAGGACGCGAAGGTGGAGGGCATCAGCTCCAGCAACGCTCGAGCCAAGCTTACCGTGGTGAGGCCGGGCTTGATGAAGCCGATCGTCAGGGGCAGCAAGGCAGAGGCGGTGGCTGCTCTAGAGCCGCTCTTCAGTGGACCTATCGCATTGCTCACTTGCCCAACGCTATCGCCTTCCTACGTAAGCTCTCTGCTGGGCGTCATTGATCGGGCCCTGGGCCACGCACCGGGTCCTTCGACACCGGCCGGCCAGCCACACCCTGTCACGGCCACAGCCAACCCCAGGGTCGTCCCCTTGGCGGCAGTGCTGGAAGGGAACAAAGTGCTTGAGATTCCAGCTGTCAGAGACGTTGGTAGGTTGGGGTCATTGGCAACTCTCAGGGCACAGATCGTTGGATTGCTAAGCCAGCCAGGCCAGCAGATCGCCGGAATCCTTCAACAGGCCTCTGGCTCGTCGTTGGCCATGACCCTGGAAGCAAGGAAGAGGCAGCTGGAGGAGAGCAAGGAAGAATGAAGTCACAGTCCCTTTTCACTTCCACCGAGATGCTCTCTGATAATCCTTGGCATCCCTTGAGGCCTTGGCGAAGGAGCGTTCTCTGTTCCCATTAATTTTCAAGTTTCCTTTCCTTTTCTTTGCTCTCTTTCCTTCTTTCAAACCTTCCGGCCCTTCTTCTTCCTTCCCAACTTGGTTGCCGAGAGGGGCCATTCTCTTTCCTAGACTCTGGCTATCTTTATTCCCTTCTTTGATCTCCAACCTTCCATCGATTTCGCCGTCAACACACCTCGGTCACCACCTCGTTCTCGGTCCTTCCCTTTTCCATGCGTAAATATTCTTCTGTCCACGAACCTTGAGGGCCCCTTCACCACCTTTCGGGTCCACCCTCGAGCGCCTTTTCGCAGCGCTATGTATCCATCGCAGCATCCCATCCTCTCTCCTTCCCTCAGTAGCTTATTTACGTCCATCATCCCAAGAGGGAAAAAAGAAAGAAAGAAAAAAAGAAAGAAAGAAAGAAAAAAGAGAAGGCGCTTGCCTTCATCTCCCATTTTCAAACCTATACATGTCTCTCGCCCCCGCTCCCCTCGTTTCATTCTCTTTCTTCCCTCCCAGGTCCCCCTCGCTCCTCTCTTGCATTTCCGAACCCTCTCGGCGAACTACTTTCCTGCCTGTGAGGGCTATGGCACTCCCTACCCTTGCTCCCACTACCACTTCCCCCAAAGCAGACCCGCGCTCTAGCTTGGCCACCTTAGGTTGCCTAGCTGAGCTCGAGCAGACCCGGGGCACGGGAGCAAGATCGATAATGCGGAGCGTATTTTTGCGGGGTACATGGCGGTACGGAATGGATGCGGGGTTCAGTCTTGACCTCCCATGGCCCTTTCTTTCATTTCAAATTTTCCACTCCGACGCGTCTCTCTCTCTCCTCTCGTCGTCGATCCAGACCACAAGCTCGTTGAAGATTTCTAGCTTTGCTGACCTTTGCTTACCTGCTCTCCCTCCCCCATCCCTTTCTTACTGACTTTTGAAATTTCTTTTTTTTTGACACTCCTTCGACGCCATGGATGACGCCGCTTCTATCGGATCGGATCGACTCGATTTTCGTTCAAATCGCGTCGGCTTCTGATAAAATTGCGGTCATGTAGGCGATCAGGGACGCTCAGGCTCACGCCCTGGCCTCTGACGAGACGGCTTGCATTTTCGGTGAGCAAAGGCCGCGGAACACTGCTCGAAAATTGTAAGGTCTGGACAGGCGCCTGACACAATCTTTCTGCGACCACGTTGGGGAACCTGTTTTAGGCGAAGATGTCTCTTTCGGCGGTGTCTTCCGGTCGACGATGGGTTTGGCAGAGGAATTCGGTAAGTTTGAAGACAGGAAGTGACCAAGTGATCAAATGCGCCTACCATAGCTGAGCCTCTGTCTAATATGATCGATTCCTTTCCTCATCAAACTCCAAGGCCGTGAGCGTGTCTTCAACACTCCTCTGACAGAACAAGGAATCGTGGGCTTCGGGATCGGGATGGCAGCCATGGGTCACACAGCAATCGCCGAGATCCAGTTCAGCGACTATCTGATGCCTGCAGCAGATCAATTGGTCAACGAAGCGGCCAAGTACAACTACCGATCTGGTGGGCAGCACTCTGCCGGCAAACTCACCGTGAGGACCCCCACGCAGGGTGTAGGCCATGGAGCCTTGTACCACAGTCAGAGCGTAGAGCAATTCTACATGGGGGTCCCCGGTCTCAAAGTGGTCATGCCCAGGAGTCCGATCCAGGCCAAGGGCCTCCTCTTGGCCTCCATCAGGGACCCAAACCCGGTTCTCTTCCTCGAACCGAAAGTGCTCTACCGATCTTCAGGTGAGTCGCTGTTGGATGCCATTTTCGTATTTGGCCCCAACTTCCTCCCCATCTCCCTCCCTTTTTTTACTCCCCTTCCCTCTCTCACTCCCCCTGTCTCTGTCTCTCTCTCTCTCGCACGCGCGCCTCGGGGGCACTGTAGCTGACGTGGCGAGCCTGTTTCGTCCACAACGCGCGGCCCGCTCGAACCTGCGACAGTCGAGCATGTTCCTAGCGATGACTTTACTCTGCCGCTCTCCAGCGCCGAGGTGATTACGCCAGGATCCGACATCACCCTGATCTCGTGGGGGGCGCCACTTTACTCTTGCGTCAAAGCGATCAACATGTTGCGATCTCCACCGGCTTCGCTGGAGGCCCACGTCCCCGAGTCGCTGAGAGAGGCGTCGGTGGAGTTGATCGACCTGCGAACCATCTTGCCGTGGGACAGGGAGACGATCACCAAATCGGTCTCCAAGACCGGCCGGTGCGTCATCGTTCACGAGGCACCCGTCACAGGAGGTGTAGGGGCTGAAATTTCGGCCCACCTCCAGAACACTTGCTTCCTGAAACTCGAGGCTCCAGTCAACAGGATCGGAGGCTGGGACACTCCTTTCCCCCACGTCCACGAGACTTTTTACAAGCCCGAAGACATTAGGATCTTTGATGGGTTGCTCAGGACTCTGCAGTACTGAAGGCTTCTGTTTGTATGAGTGTTCGGGCGGGCGGGGGAAGGAAGGAATCCGGGACCAGAGAGGATTGACGCCGGGGGAGGGGGGGGGGGGGGGGGGGGGGGGGGGGGGGGGGGGGGGGGTGGTTGGGTCACTGTTGGTCAAGAGGCTCTCACGCAAAATGATTCCACCCACAATGTCTGAGACACGACCTTCCCCGCTCTCATAATTCCTACTCAGCCTGGTTTTCATCAGCCATCAGCTACGCATGTGTGCATATGAACAAACGTATGTAGACACATGCGTACATGGAAATGCATACACTGTTACTCTCCAGTTTGCCGGTCCATGGCCAGGGTACAAAGCCAGGCTTACGCTAGCTTCAGATCGGGTCCTCTGTCGCGCGGACTCCAGTCCATCGGGGACGATCTTGTCCATCTTTGAAGTAGGGTCTCGAGACACGTGATCGGAGATCAAGATCACTCTCCCTTTTTTCTCTCATTTCTCTCCCTATAAGAAGGAAAGAAAAAAAAGGGAAAAAAAGAGAGGAAAGTCGTCATTCATGAGATCCATTCAGATTTGACGTGCCCAGTCAGAGTGAGTGGTTCAACTTGGAGCTTCTGGAAGGAATCGAATACTCAAGGAAGAAAGACGAAGAAGAAGGAATCAAAGATAGCTGGAAATAAAAGAGGGAAGAGCAAAAGTTATTGAGACAAAGGAAAGGGGGGGGGGATTAGAGCAGCGACGATCACAGCAAAGGTGAAAAGTGTAGAACGGTCAAGGGGGTACATGATGGAAAGCGATCAGAGAAGCTCGACCACGAGGAGGAGGAGGCAGAGCAGAGATGGAGGCGGTGGGAGAAAGTGGTACCAAGGGCTCAAGGGGCCAGTGCTCCCTTGCCTTCTCGGTCTACTCTCTGGCATCCTGCTCTCCTACCTCTTCCTCCATCTCCACCACCACCACCAACCCCATCCTTCACCCATCCCAACCACTTTACCACCCACATTCACCAACCACCTCTTAGACAAGATGGCTACCGAGCAAAGTGAGTCTCACTCCTTCAACACCTTTTTCTCTTCCGTCCAACTCTAGCCGCCCCTCCCTTTCTCTCTTCTCTCTCTCTCTCTCCCCCTCTTTTTCGCCGCTCGCTCAAACTCACCCATCCCATCTTCTTATCTTTGTTGCCCCATCGCAAACACCTCGATGTTTGAAATCACTTCACCGACAGCTTACATCATGGTCAAGCCAGACGGCGTCCAGAGGGGACTCGTCGGTGAGATCATCAAGAGGTTCGAGACCAGGGGCTTCCAGCTGGTCGCCCTCAAGATGGTTCACGCTTCCGTCGAGCACCTCGAGGAGGTTGGTTCTCTTCTCCGTCTTCTTCTCCCCCTCCCTATCTTTCCAGAGGGATCCTAAGGCTTAATTTTTCCCCGTGCTGACCGCGGCACTTGGGCCCTGCCATCCCCGTCTCTTTCCCCCCTCTTGTGAACACCCTCCTCCTACAGCACTACAAGGACCTCAAGGGCAAGGGCTTCTTCCCAGGTCTCATCAAGTGGGTCACATCTTCTTGCATAATTTCCTCTTTCCTCTCATTCTCTCCATCTCTTTCTCTTCGCGTCCCGGCTGATCTTCCGAACAGGATTAAAGCTCAACCCTATCCGGATCTTCACCTCTCTCCTTTCTTCAAACCCCTTCAATAGGTACATGAACTCTGGCCCAGTCGTCGCCATGGTCTGGCAGGGTAAGGACGTCGTCAAGCAGGTGAGTGCCTTGCGACCTGGGATCAACCCAAAGATATCTCCAGAAACCTGTCATTCTATGACCTGATATGAAAAATACCTTCCATCCCTCACCGCAACCTTTAGGGCCGTGTCCTCCTTGGCGCCACCAACCCGCTCGCCTCCGCCCCAGGAACCATTCGTGGTGACTTGTACGTTTCATCAAGGGGAGTGCCGTTCTATCTGAAAAAATCAATCTGACCTTCCCCTCGCCCCATTTTCTTCTGAAACTCACCTCCAACCCCCAAATACAAAAAATAAAGCGCTATCGACGTCGGCCGCAACATCTGCCACGGTTCCGATTCTGTCGAGTCGGCAAAGGCCGAGATCGCCCTCTGGTTCGGACAGGACGGCACCATCTCCTACTCGCGTGCCGTCGATGCTTGGATCTACGAGGTGAGTTTAGCGGGACAAGAAAGGGGAGGGCGATGAAGCAAAGCCAAATGGAAAATAGGTAGATCACTTGTTCCTACGCACGAGAAGATGGGGAAAAAGTAAAACTTGGAGAGTTAAGTTGGGGAGCGGGTGAAAGGGCGAAGTTGATCTTGTTGACTGACCCCGTTCGATCCCTTCTCTCATCTTCCTTTCCCCCACCATTCGTTCATCCAACTTACGCTCCGAACCCTACCGTCCACTCCTCCTTTCACTACCACCCCGGCAGTAAACACTTTGAGCTCCAAAAAGACAGGGATCATGGTTTGGAACTCGCTCTTTCTCCTTGATGTCCCCTCCCCCATTTCTTTTCTAGATTCCATCCCCTCGGACCGTCTCTTTGTAGAGAAATGCGGAAAATGAGAGAAAGGGGAAGTGAAGAGAAACAAGGTTCAGAACCAGCGCACCCAGAGTCCTCCCTCGTCTCAAGAGAAGAAATCGATCGTGGAGTGGTAGGGAGGTCGAATGAAACCGATGGAGGGGGATGTGTCAAAAAGGAAGGGGGGTTAAGCCCCGTTCACACCCATCCCCCACCCTGCTTGGTGGGGGAAGGTTTAAACTACTTCTCTTCCCTTCGCACACAGACACTCTACCCACATTAGATCCTTCTTTGACAAAAGGGGAAGAAAGACGCTAGGGACGAGGAGCGGGACGGCCAAGAGGGTGGGGGGGGATCGGAGGTAGCTGGAGAAACTTGAAATGAGAAATAAATTACGAGGGTGAAGCAAGTAAGGAGGGCGACGGGGAAAACTGGAGAGAACGTTTTAGGGGGGGGGGGGGGGGAAACATAGCAATCGATAGGAGCAGTGACAGGTGGGGCAAGAAGTCGAAAGCAAGGAAGGGAAGAAGACGACATTTTTTTTAGTAATGGTTTTTCTTTTTTTGAAAGAGGATCAGAGGCTTGTCCTGCTTTCTAAGATCATGGTTCGAGAGGAAGAAAAAAGAACACCAAGTGAGAAAAAAAAAAAAAAACGAACAAACAAACCAACTTTGTGGTAGACCTTGTTTGAAGGCGATCATGCCGTGCAAGCAGGTTTAGTCTCCTCCACGTAGGTTTGGCTCGCAGCTCTTCTATCAGATAAAGAGGCGAGTGGAAGAGAGAGAGAGAGAGAGAGAGAGATCTCGAACGCCAAATCATTGTCGATTTAGCATCAAGTATAAGCCATGACTCGTAGAGGCACGACGCGGCTCACGCGTGTTGTGAGTAACGGTGCAGCTTGGCAAACGTGTCGCGAACAACGCCCTTCCTGCTTTCCAGTAAGAGGCTCGAATCTCGTCCGACAGTTGCCCGTGCCTTGACTCCATCCGAGTCGCTCCCGACGATCGCTTGGTGAAAAAAAAGGTGACGCAATAATTATTAGAGGTGCATTTTTTGCCAGGGTTTGTAAGGGTAGACTTCCATTCCCTTCGATATCCCGTGTCCGTCAATCAGAAAAGGGAGCCTTCGGGTTCCTTGACCTAGCAGAAACCTCAACCCATGCTAACGTCTGGCGTCTCTTCCTCGCCTTGAGCTCGGACTTCGACTGTGTCCCTAGGCGTTTCTTCGACCACAGCATTGCTTGTTTCAGGCTGGGGCAGGGCTTCCGTCGGGGCAGTCGAGGTGGACTCTTCCGCTGGTGCAGGAGCAGCTGATGCACTTTCGTCCATCGCATTGTTATCCAATGCGGCAGGTGCAGCAGAGGAGGACTCGGGTTGGCTCATATCTTGCTTTGTGAAGGGATCAGCCTCCGTCATTTTTTCTTCCGAGACTGCGACACCGTTGCCAGCAGCAGAAATCGACTCAACATTCGAAGCTGATTCGGGAGCAGCTTGCTGAGCTGCATGTTGGGCAGCTGTGATCTGCTCGATCTCGGGGGCAACAACCTGAATGTGTTTTGAGTCCTCGGTGGCGTCAGAGGTTTCAATCTTGCCATTGCCAAAGCTGCTTCCATTGGGAGCGAGTGTGGCAAGAGTATCGACGACAGCATTTGGGTGGATTGATAGGCCAGGTCCAGATTCGACATTCAGAGGGGCAGGGGCAGGGGCAGGCAGCCCAGAGCCTCCTCCACTTCCTCCCTCGTGTGACTTGGTGGCAGCACGGAGTTCATCAATTGTGACCGGTGGGACAGGTTCGCCATTCATCTTTTCCTGCTGACTGTTACGCTTGCGAACCAGTTTGGCGAAGTGGAGGCCGCCTGAAGTAGAAGGTAAAGATGGAAGGAGATAAGTATCGAGGCGCGATCGTCAAGGCTTTATTTTTTCCCGTCTTACATAAAGTTAAGGATTTCTGGCCCTTTGGTGGGGGAAGGAACAGTCTTGTGACTCACATGCGTTGCAGAGCGTACGAGCGCCGTCTGGGCCACGTCTCCACTCGGGTGTTTCGTTCGTACCGCAAGCCTGGCAAGAGCCAGGAGCTGGAGCCCTGCTTCTCTTCTTGTACTGCGGTGTCTGGTTTTTGCCTTCGAAGTCACCGGGGGAGTTGAAAGAATGAGCACTACCCCCGTAGGCTCCCTCGTTGACTTTGCTGTAGGCTGGGGTCGAGGGCGACATGGCCAAGCCCACACCGGAGGAGCTGCGACTCAGCTGACTTCCGGGTCTTTCCCTGGAAGCTTGTGTTCCGTAATCGTAACCCCCATTGTCATCCCTCCAGTCGTCTGAGCGCTGTCTCTTACGGGATGAGTCTGACATGCGAGGAAGGGATGAGTAGATGAGATTTCATCAACCGCCGTTCTATGATGGTTATGGCTGCCTCTTCAACGACTTACCCTGAAGGTGCCTTGCATCCGGGGTCATCTCGCTCGGGTTAGACGAGGAAAGCTGAGCATCCCAAATCCCGGCTGGCCCTCCGTCAGATCGAGAAGGTGCCGAATAATTATACTGCGACCTCGCGACTGAGTCTGGTCAAAATCGATGTGAAACAAGCACGGTCAGCAGTCAGATCAAGAACACGCACGCTCGTATGAGACTCTTCATGGAGCCTTTCCTCACCCTAATGCGATGAGAATGCAGATAGTTGAGGATGATTTGCACGTTAGCATTCAGACTCAAAGCAACATCGGATTCTTATGGGAGAGGGACACTCACTTTACCAGACTTTGATTGATCAGGAGCCGACAAGAGGCCTGTGAGATTTTGCGTGATACTCAGGGCCTTGCTGATGGCGATCTGCACTTCGTCGGGCCTTGGAGAAGTCAGATTATTGAGATGTGTGGCGGCGAAGTTGACGATGAAAGAAGCAGAAGCGTAGACCTGCAATCGAGGGGGATCAAAGACCACGCGTCAACATCCGGAGCATGCTGCATCTTTGATTATGGGGATGTAAACTCATAACCCACCTCCTTGAGATCATCCCCGATGCGCCTCGAGAGAGCCGGAAGTTTCGTTCCACCACGCTTGCGATCCGGTGTCTCAGGCACTCCTTGGGATGCATCCCATTGATTCGCCCTCTGTCCAGATGGGGCCTTCAAGGACGCCTGGTCAGGTACACTCTCCTGGTGATCTTCCCCAGTAGCAGTTGGAGGGGGCAGCTCAGACTCGGGAGGATTTTCGTCAGAGGGGTGACTCTCATTTCCGTAATCAATTGAGTCTTGCTTATTCTGACCGTCGATAGGAGCACCGTGGCCTGTGGCCTCGTCGGGAGCGGTGGACTGGCCCTGAGGAGCATTTTCCGTTTCGCTGACATTCGGCTCGTGAGCAACCGCAGGGGTGTCGGTAGGTGATACCTCAGCTGGATAGGAGCTTTCTGGAACTGCAGATTCATGGTTCCTCTCAAGAGGGGGGGCGGGGTCGGGTGCTGGTTCTGGTGGTGCAGCTACATCGACGTGATCAGACGCGTGCATTTCGGGAGAAGACCTACCGAGGTCATTCGAGTTTGGAGGTAACTCGTTCGACTTCGAATGTGACGGGCTCAGTGTCGTGTCGCCTTCGGCTGACGGTTGCTGCTGTTGCTGCTGAAGGTGACTCAAAGAGTAGGCTGCGAGTGAGAGGGAAGGGTCAAGCCGGCTGAAAGATTGTTGATCCATGGATGCCCGATTTGCAGAACCGTGACGCCTAACTTGGTCGTTGTCGATTCACTAAAAGGCGACTACTTGGCGAGGAAAAATCACACCAAGACTGATGGACCACAAGAGGAGGAGGGACGCGATCTGACTTTCGGAGGATGTGATGATGCGTGTACCTTCGGGAGAAGTTGTCCCCAAGGTGGATGGCACAAGACAAGAAAAAGGACGAAGCCTCCGTGGCCCGATTCGCGATGAGTTGGACACGAGATGAGATTTTCAGGTCAAATCCGAATCCTCGGAAGAAAAGGGTCGTCCCGAGATTTGGGGAAGGAGAATGAGAGAAAGCTGGATCGTTGGTGGCTGATCAAGAAGCGGGTTGGTGTGAGTGACAAGTTAAAAGTGAGGGATATGAGTACCAAGTAGTTTCTCGTATTCTCTCCAAAGAGTGATGGAAGGGTGGATGGACGGGAGTCGCGCGTGCACTGGACGGATTTTAGAATAGGGTCGAAAGAAGTTGAGATCGACCAAGCTCAGTTGCAAACACTACAAGCTCGTGGAAAAAGCGTGAGTGAGCCTGGGTGGATGAAAAAAGTGGAAGGATGGGAGTGGATGTCGATTGAAGCTGATGAGCGGTAGCCGGGGTAGGTCGAAGATGGTGAGGAGGTGGGTAAGAAGATCGAGCGACAAGGAAGGTTATGGGGGATGGAGGGGGAAGGGGGGGAGGAGAGTTGTGGGACAGGACTAGGGAGGGGGTGGAAGGCTTGAGCCTCACGCGCTCGATCGTGGAAATCGGGTGGGCTGGCATGAAGGATCTTGGCCTCTTTCAACTCCTTTTCCTGACAACACTTTTAAAAAAGAAACAAATGAAGTCAAAGTTATAACAAAAAGGTCTGATCTAAGCAGAGCCCTAGCCTCTTTCTCTCCCCTCTCCCTCCCCCCCCCCCCCCCCCCCCCCCCCCCCCCCCCTTCCCCCCCCCCCCCCCCCCCCCCCCCCCCCACCCCTCATCCAAGTCCAAGTTGGATGCCATCTCTGCCAAAGAACGGGGACGTTCCTCCCCCCCATTCATAAAGAAGGTAAATCTCACTCCTCTGCCAAGGTTCGCCGTGCAGAGCAGTTTTTCTGAGCTCTCATCCTTCGGTGCGGATGGATGGTGGAGGAGTCGGGAGTAATTAGCGGTAACAAGATCAGAAGTTAGCGCTCAAAGCTTGACCTAACTTTGTGATTATGATTTTTATTTACACGATCGCTTGCTACCACTGTCCTTAGGAAATCGGGACAATACTTACCAAGCACGATGCTCCCTGTCATTCATGATTCGAGGGGGTCTTCGACTCCGTATGATCCTTTTTCTCTACTACTACTCGCCAGTGACCACCCTAACAGACGGATCACACTCACCCACTTCCTCCCTTGATATCTTGGAGGATTTGGAAATTTTAAATTTTGGGGCCATGTTTGATCATCTTCGAATGGCATCAAGCACGGTCCTGCGACGGAGAGAAAAAAGGGCCGCAAGGAACGAAAAAGAGGGAATGATCGGGGTCACAAGATCGAATCGATCGATGAAAAAGGAGTGGCGCGACCGAGCGCGATGCGGGCCAAATTTTCGACCGATCGCGATTCACGAAACGCGATCGGTAGTAGACTGCCCAGAAGGCCGGCCCACTCGCTCATTCTAGAGAACCGAGATCCGACGAAAAAAAAAAAAAAAGAAAAAAAAAACTTCACTGGATCATCAAGGGTAAATTATGAAATGCTGCTGGCGGGCTGGATACCCAAGAAAGAAAGGACCTGAAGAGTCCCTAAGTGAAGGTGTGACTGTTTGCCGATCTGTAGCCCTTCTGGTCCGATCACGATTCCGATTCATGTTCAGCGATCTCTTGAATCGAGAACGACAAGACCCCACGAGAGTTGTCTAAGCGTCGGGATACGATCGTGAGTCAGTCATGAGTGTGAGTGATAGTTTGGGGGACAAGAGAGTCCGAGTGTGCAGAGTACGGTTGAAAGCCCGAAAAAGAAGAAGAGAAACCAATTAGGAACGACAGATCTCACTTCAAGGTACTGCCTCAGCCGCGCTCGCAGCCACCCGCGCCTTCTACCCCAGATAAAGGAGTGGAGAAGGTGCGGAAAGCTGAAAGGGTGATGGCTCCTGCCGTGGTCCTTTGCCAAGAACTTGTGCCAAAACTCTCGTACGACTCCGCTTGGGATAATCAATGTGTACTGCTGTGAAGAGGAACCATAGGCTGTGCCACGCCGTGGTTCACCTAGAATTCGGATCTAGCCATCCGAAGAACATGATTTTACAAACGCCACAACACACACAACACGTACAGGCATGAGTACATACAGTATGCTCAGAGTAACTGTAAACGATAGAGTCGCCAGTCACAATCACAAGTGTGAGTCTGAGCAAGACCCCCTCGATGCAAGCACTCTGATTCGACAGTGGGAGAATGAATGTGAACACACTCATGACTGTACATATGTACAGCATACAAGCTCTGACGAACAATAGGCATGCACGTATGCTATGCCCATGGGCTTCACACTAAGACGAATTCATACTGGCTCCGGGATTTGATACTTCTACGCGCAACGCCAGAGCTCCACGATTCGAAAAAAAAATCATGCTGGGAAGCTGCTTGCCGTCGTTTGATCTCCCTTTGGCTTGACTGTTCTACTTGACGGGGGTAAAGCTGTGTTGATTCGGATTGCATCGGCGCGAATGCTTGGAGAAGACTCTCTGACGTGATGATTCTTGAATTAAACTTGTATCGACAGTTGACAAGATGCGCGAAAACTCAAGGTTGGCCGATGGTATCTCTTGTCGGTGCATTGAGGTCCCAAAGGGCGAGAAGGAGAAGAAAATCAAATAGAGAGTGAGGGAGGGAGAAGCGAGAAAGAAAGGGGGGAAAGGGGCGAAACACAAACCTGGTCTTTTGGTGGAAGAGTGCCTGGTCCGTGCATTGATGACGTAAGCGTACTCTACCAAGTTCGTTCCGTAAAGCCGACTCTGGTTGTGGCTTCTTTCCTTATTCACATGAGATTCGTATTGAAATCTTCGATTCCTATTTAAATCCATTATAAACACACTTCTCACTCATTACTGTACAACACACATACAGTCTATGAGTATATTAACTATGGTGAGTACTCACACTATGACTTGTCCAAGCGGCTGGATTCGAACTTTTTTCAGGGTGTGCACAGTTGACAGGCTCGGACTCACCAATCATGCAGATTCGAAACGCCAGGAATACATTACTCTTTAGTCGATTTTGCTTTCCTTTTATTCACAGTTAAACTGGGCACGAACGAAAAAGGGGTTGAAATCTTGAACGGCTTCGGCTAGATGAAGGAAGTGTTGGTCTTCACCCTCTCGCGCGCCTTTTTCGCCTTCTCCGAGTCGAACCTCGCATCCTTTCGCGCCGAAAGCCGCGAGCCGAGCAGTCAAGTTCGCCCTCTTCTCTATATTTAGTTACATGAGAATATGCACTGTACGTAACGTGCTGTATGAAAAATTTTGGGGGGGGGGGAGGGATGTCACGTATTTCAAGTCCCCCCCTACTCCGGGGGTCCGATACGTAAATAGATTTTGCCTTGTCCAACCGAGTTGCTTGGGCATCTTCAGGTTTTTAATCCAGTTCTTGTCGTAAACTGGTTTGGTTTCGAAAAAACTCATGAGCACTCATAGACTGTCGCCTGGAATATTGATGATCGTTATCACTCTCTTTCTTTCGACATAATACTTTCGTCATATCGACATCAGGATCATGTTATTCACAATAACAAATCGTGCGAAGAACAAAAGCGAGAAAAATCACGATTCATAATTATTAAGATTGGGTACAGCATGCCGTCATGGTGTACAAAAGAGCCTGGTGGATATCACCAATCCTATCTGACTTTTTATATTCCATTCTTATAACTCACCTTAACACCTAATGTGATTTTCACCTCTAATGGCTAACTACTTTTACGCGAAGAAAGGGCGCCAAGAGTGCGAAGAACGCAATCAACATCGACGTTGCGTCCTCCGAATCATCATCGTGAAGACATAGAAAGAAGCAGTTTACGGACGATTTCGATTCCCTTCCATCAGGGAAAGGATTAGTATCAGGGTATGGAGATGTGCGGGCGAAAACCCTCAACCCGTCCTCCTGGAAGACTATGGAGGTCCGACATATCTCCTCTTACAGCTGTCTTCATCACATCAGCCTCACCCATCCAGGCTGAATTTCCCCCCATTCCCCGGGATACTAGATGCAGCATATCACCGTGAAGAGTGGTATCGAGGTACCTTAAAAAAGTCCTTGTCCGAGCTACCCTCAGAATGTTTCGAGACTTGTGTAGACCGGTGAGCGCATGGCATGGAGCGGCACCTCGTTACTAATTTCTGACTTGGAACAGCACACAAGCTTGGAGTGAGAAGATTGGGTGCTCTCAGGCTTTCTCGTTTGAGGCGAGTGAGGAAGAGGAGGATGTTGACGCTTTGATGACCTTGGTGGGACTATCGCGGCAGGGCGTTTCCTCGCCAACCCCTTCTATTCACAATGATCCCTAAGTCATCCCAGGTTTTCAACACCCGACGATTCGCTGATGGAGCCCCATTTCACCAGGCTTCGTCTTCCCCTCTTAGTGCTCTTAGCATCCGGGAATCCTGATCGCGCATTGGCTTGTCACTCACTTGTGAATGATCTCATTCTAGCGAGCCCGGCGACTTTCCTTTTCTCTTTTTTCGCGTGATGATGATCAAAGCAAACCGCTGCTGACAACTCGGAACGATGATTGATATTCATACCCTTCGTGCTTTTTTTCTCCTGCTGCTACTGCTCCTCCTTCGCCTTGAATTTTTCCATCTCCTTGAACAAGCTTTATGCTCAATTCCTTTCTGCTACATTCACGATTCCTCCTCTCTGGCCCGATATGCCATTCTTGGACATCAGGAATGCAAATTCTTGGCTGTGGTCCTTTATTCATCATGAGGTCGAGAAGACTTTGGTTAACATCAAAGGTACATTTAGATGACCCAGTCGCGATCATTGCTGGATACTCTTACTTACTTGTAATTGCCTTTAGAGAAGTTCGGGTTCTTTTTCATGCCAGCCCGAATAATCATGAATTACAAATCAAGGTGAAAATCCGAGCAATGACAGAACCATGATCGGAATCGCGAAGACTGTAGTCCTCTTTTGTCGGTCTACGATCATACACAATTATGAATCCTTCACCGATGAGTAGGGTGCGGAAAGGGTTTTCGCACACGAGGAAGGGTTCTGTGTAGGAGTAGTTTCAAACTGATGTCCTCTCGCTGAGCAAGTGATACCTCCCTGGAAGAAAGTACAGCAGCCCAAGTTTCCACCTTTATTTTTTCAGATGTTAATCAGACGTAGACACCAGTGGGCAATCCAGGGAGTTTGGGGTGCTGGGATTAGAATTCATCCAAGAGTAGTTACAATACGTACGGCACATATCGTAAAAAACATGAGAGATGATGATCGTGGGGGAAAAGTCGAATGAACAACATTCGTCTTTATCTCTGCTTCTTCTCCTTCTCTCCTCCTCCTTCCTCCTCCTTTCTTTTGCCCTCATTCTTTTTTTTCATCGCTTAGTTCCACAGAGAGGAGCTCGCTCCATCTGAATGTTGGACATGGGTGAAAGAAAGCGGTTTCACTACCACTCGCACTTGTGACTGTTCGTTTGTGAGGAAAAGGCAAGATCTCTTCTTTCTCTTGCCTCCTTCGTTCTCGTTTCCCGTTCTGCACCAGCAGTCCCGTTGCCCGTTGAATCCAGATTCCCGCCCACCGAATGAAATTCTGGCGGCCTCGTTGCTCATTATCGAGTAGGACCATAAATCCAGACTCGGGCCTATGGTTGTCCTAGCAGAAGGCAAATTGTCGGTCGCCAATTTGAACCCCATCCTTTTTGAGCCTCCTTTGCGATTGTCCCCCCCCACCCATCCTATCTGTAATGAGCCTGCGTAGTCAAGGTCACGATTTCATCGAGAAGTCAGGGCTAGTTGAGTTCTGAGTGGAAATTTCTGGAGCGGAGCCGATATAGTGGCCGTGGCTGAAGGAGGTTGGGCTTGCACCCATTCACACATGCATCGTAATCGTACGAATCACTACTCACACACACTCGGAATCACACTTGTGACTGTGACTTCAGGAAACTGTAAGCCTCTAACCATACCACGCAACTCGGGCTCGTAACACTCACACTCGATGCTCTGTGTGTAGAAAAATGAGAGAATCACTTTAAACCAAAAGACCTCCTTGCTTGGTTTCGATCTTCGTAAAAATATCAAGTCTTCGCATCTTAATGATTACTGTGCATGATGCTTACTCTTCGAATCGGCCCTCCAGCGAGGCCATCTCTTTCAACCCTTTTGCCCTTTTGGAACCTCGTGTATTTCCACGAAAACGTATCCCCCTTTCCCCGTTGTCGTTGTTGAACCTCGTCTTCCCTTCCGAACTCTGAAGCTGCTCAGTCAGATAAAGCTTCAGTGGCTTTTTTGTGATCAGAAGGATGCTTGGGACTTACGATTCTGATCGAAAGGGGATTCGTCTCTACTCTGAGTATGTATCCTGCAACCTTGATGAGTCCCCACAATCAAAATGACTCAATGTCCATGATAATCATAAATCTTCGATCTATGTATAGTAAGTTAGAAATGTGTGTGGAGCAGCTTTTTTTACATCCCACTTGTTATTCATGGTCATGAATCGAAAAAGCTTCAAGAAAATAAACAAGTGGGTAACTTTCTGGTAATTTGGCACAAACTTACGACTAGATAATCTTCAACCCAATCCACAAGGGCATAAAATAGTCTGAAATTGATGTGTGTAGATTTTTGCATACGAACCGTGATGATGTTTCCCTCAAGCGCTTGTGGTCACTAACAACTGGTTACAACCCAGGTCTGTGCTCCAACCCTAGGCCTTAGCTCTGGCCATTGCACCATGCCACCCCTTGAACCTCTCCCTTTCCCCTTCCCTACCATCTGCTTTAGTTCAACTCTTTTTTATTGAAAATTCCACACCTATGTTCGATTTCAAATACGAATTTAAGTCCGTTTTTTTATAAGTTCCCTCTCTCACTGCCACTCTTGCAACTTCACTTCTCCCTCTTCCTCCTCTCTGAGCCTGACCGTTGGAGCCTTCGCCCTCTCGGTTTCCACTTTTTCGACTCGAGACTCGCGCCTCCCCTGTTAAATTTCCCTTTTCTTCGCTCCTCTCTGCCCTTTTGCCCTGTTGCCGTTCTGCCGCGCTGCCCCCTCTGCCCTTCCACAGCGATCCCCCCGGCCCCCCTCCCCCCCCCCCAATCCTTACCCCCTCTCCCGCCTGCGTGGTTGTCTCTCATCTCTTCTGTCCTCGCTGCCCTCTCCGTCCTCTTTGTCCTCTCTGCCCTCTCCTCCCTCTCTCCTCTCTCTGTCCTCTCTGCTCTCTACCTCTGGCTCTAGCTGCCCTTCCCCCCCCACCCCTCTTGGTTTTTCGCCCTCTCCTCACCCCAGCCAGTCAGCCCTTTTGGCCCCCTCAATCCCTTGGTCGATCAATCCCTCCCTTCCCGGATTGACCCCTTTCCCGCTCTTGACCAAGCTCTCTTCGTCATCATCGTCTTGGATTCACTCTTCACCGTCCAGCCCTATCGCCCCCTTTCTTAGCCGTAGCTCCACCTGGCCTCTAACCTTCCCTTGGCCACGCCATCATTTCAACTCTCGATAGGGCAGCCTCGTCACATTCTTCTTCTTCCCCAACCCTCGCTCATCCCTCCTCCTTTCCTTCCTCGGCATACCTTCTCCTCCTTTTTCTCCTGTCCCTCTCTCCCTCTCTCCCACTCTCCCCCTCTCCCTCTCTCCCTCTCCCCCTCTCTCCCTCTCTCCCTCTCTCCCTCTCTCCCTCTCCTCTTTCTCCTCTTTCCTTTTCTTTCTTACCTCCCGCTCCAACCTTCCCAACAATCACGATTTGCCTCGTCTTTAGCCAGCCTTGAGCTTCCGTCCTCAGCTTGCAAAAGAGGACAATCGTTTGGATCTTATCACGACCCCAACAAGACACCGGGAAACAGCTGAAAGGATCATCGTCCTACGCACGTTTTCTCCGCCTCTGCTTTCACCCCCTGGCTTTCTCGTACACAATTTAGGACACTCCCCGCAACTTCTCTCGTAACGAAATTTCCTCATCTCATTAGACCCTATCGGTGGAGAATTTGGGACAGGCTGCATTCGGACCTCGGGAGCTTTCTCTCTGTCCTCCTTCTCGAGGCTTGGACGACGCCCTAGGTCAGCGCTTTTCATCTTTGCATCTCTCTCGTTCTGCTGATCCCTGGCTGCCATCAAAGCTGGCGAAGAAGGAAGGTCTGCTTCACATAATTCCTTTCGGCATAGACTCTCCAGCGTCTTTGAAATCACCAAGGGAGTCCGCTCACAGCAGGGCTCGCTGAAACGCTGCCTGTCATCCTCGAAAGAGCGTCATAGGTGAGTAACCCGTCACATTTAACGGGAGCCTCGATCTCTGAACCAGCAGTGTTCAAGTTGACAACCGTTCATGTCGAATTGAGTGGCGGAGGATGTCAACGTCCTGTGGGGCCGATCGCACGAAGGTCAAAGAGGAAATGTTCCTGCCTTCAACCTTTGGCCTTCCTTAAGTCGTACAGGAGGCAACTTTTTGCCAACATCTCTCCCTTATCTCAACCTTCTAGACCCGCTCGCTGATACCCACTCTTCATTCTCTTCTGATGTACGACGTTCTTGTGAAAAAGCCAGCTAAGACTCGATGGCTGTTTCCCTGGCTCTCAACTGGTCTCCACCTCCTTCCTCACCTCTATTCGAAGATCGTGCTGTTGCTTCTGACAACAAACAAAGTGCTGAGTCGGAAGTCTCAGCGGTCGCTAATACCCAAGTGAACGCTCACAATACTCCCTCAAGTTGGACTCCCGAGCGAGGCTCTAGCTCAGAAACAATTACTAGGACAACCGTCGCCCCGGAACCTTCCTCGTCGCGGTCTCCACCGCCACAGTCCCAGCTGGAGAAGCCACCAAATCAACAGTCATCCATTCGATCCTCAGGCGCAACCCAACACCACCCGCAGACCTCGCGTGGGAACAATATGTTCGGAAGCCAGGTGAGTTTCGAGCGACGACTCCTGAAGGAGAGTCGACATCGCTGCAACAGGAGGAAGGTTCAAAGCCCGATCTCAACGATCAAAGGTGTCTACTTTCACTTTCTTGTATACTTACAATCGACATCATCCCACTATGCATTTGTCGTACTTTCGTCCGACAACCCTCCCCCTCTTTCGCCCCGCCTCTGCTTCCGCCGCCCCCTTTTTCTTTTTTTTTTCTTCTTTTTTTTACATCTGCGATCGAACTCTTCTTCGATTGTCTTCTACCCCTCTCTTTTAATTCCCTTTGTTTTGACCTCGACTGTACATTTCTCAGTTCCAGCACCCCCAACCGTTCGGTCAGTCCACGCCAGGCTACTACCCTCAAGTTCCACCTCAACAGAATCAGTACGCATGGGCTCAATACCAGCAGATGCTTCAAGCACAGGCCCAGCATTTTTACAGTCAGGCTGGTGCGCAAACTGATCCTTCGATCAATGTGGAAGGACGGCGGCGAACCTCTTCAGTCCCTCAGAGGCCCCCGCACTTGACATACAATGATACCTTCCGCCAGCAACAGGCATACCCTGGTGCATCGTTTGGCAATGCACCCCAGGTGCCACCTGTGCCACAGATGAGGGCTTACACAAATCCGCCGGCCAGTGTCAATGGCTATGCAGGTCCACAGATCGGACCAATGCAGCCTCAAGGCTCCATATCTGCGAGCTCTTCGACCTCATCTGCAGGTGGCTTTCACCCTTACCGCAGGACTCAGCGGGGGGGATCCGACGTGGGAGCTTCCAACAACTCGGTCCAATTTGGACAAGGGATTCCCCCCCAAGGTCAGATGCCTCCCTTGTCGCTTCCTGGTGTCCCAAGGGCTCGCACTGACAGCGCCAACTCTGTAGGATCTGCCCGGGAATCATCACCCGTTCTAAGCCCGGAGCGAAGGAAGGGCAACAGCTCGCCGGTGACTGGCCCATCCTCTTACTCCGCATCTTCCGGATCCGTCCGTAATCAGCAAGCTGTTGGCTCGCAAGCTGGTCTCTCGCACCTTCGGAGTGGGCCTCCTCGATCCAGCAGCCAATCGAGCTTCTCCTCAGAGGTCTCCATCAAGACAGCTTCCCGCAGTGAGGCCACAGCACGCTCCGACGGTAGTGCCCATCATAGCCGTTCTGATTCATCCTCATCATTGAGTGGAAAGCAAGTTTCCAGTGCGGGAACTTCGAGAATGGCTCCTGCAGGCATCGCGAAGAAACCCTCACCCCTTTCGCAGCAGCGAGCGCAAGATGACGACGATTCTGGCGCGGTTTATGGTGGAAGCGACGATGAGGATGGCCGTTCGACGCCGACGCCTGGTCTGAAGGGCGACAAGGCGAAGAAGACTGGCTTGTCCGGGAAACTGAGAAAAGCCCTTTCCTTCTCTAATATGTCCGAGGCACAATCGGGCGACTCGAGCAGAACGCCGTCCAACGGCGTGTATGCCCGTGCTCCGACCCCAGGAGTTGGTCGAGGCGACTACCACGTCGGTGGTGGTCACCCAAACTCGTCGGGGGATACCAATGGCTCGACTGGTTCCACCAGATCTACGTCTCCCCCTCGCACTCCGGAGAATGGCGCGAATCCCCTTCCCCACTCCTCAGCTGCCTCCATCAGCTCGAGGAGGAGTACGAGGCCACCCCTTTCGAGCTCGAACGAGGCGCAGGGCAAACGAAGCATATTTAACCGCAAATTCAACTCCTCGACCGACAATATTTCCATTTCTTCCACCGTCTCTAGTGCATCCGTCATGCTCAGAAAGGTAGGCAACCTAGGGAAGATAGCCCGCCGTCACAGCCTCATGGGGCTGACGAACATGTTCAACAAGGACAAAGAGCGCGAGGGACAGCATGGTCACGGCACACCCTCAGATGATACCTCCGTCGGGGCTCAAAGCAAAGGCAAAAAGGGTAAGGGTAGCAAGAAAGGTTCTCCGGCGACTGCATCAATCACCCACGCGACGGTCGAACTCGAGTCTGGCCAGCGAGCGGAAAATGGGATGACTCCGGCAGCCTCGTATGTCCGACAGCACCAGATCCAAATGCAGCAACAGGCCGAAATGGAAGCCAGGGCTGCACGGGAGCGGGCGGAGGCCGAAGCCAGGGCCAAAGCCAAGGCCAAAACTGCCGAAGATGCGACCGAACACCGCCAGAAGATGATCGAGAAGGAGAAGGAGCGTCTCAAGAACAAGAGGGGGTGGAGGAAGAAGCTCGGTGTGGGCAATAGCTCTGGATCCCTTACCAGCGACGCCCCAACCGGCCTGGAGACGACCTACATCGATCCGAACGAAGATGAACAAGTTTCACCTTACTACCAGGCCTCCGAAGCTTCCATCGTCAGCGCGAACCCTCCTCAGATCGGCATCGCTTACGAAGAAGGTTTCGATGCCTCTTTCGACAATGACGAGCTGCTGCCCCCTCACATGCCTGTTGCTGGAGCCGAAGACTCTGGGGACGAGTTTGAGACTGATAGCCTTCGTCACTGGGGGGAAGGAATCGAAAGGTCGAGGGCGAGCGCCGCCCAATGCAAGCAGCCAAAGAGCATCCTAAAAAATTCATCGTCGTTCGACTTCGAAAAGCCATTCGCTGGACGGGTCAGAGCCAATTCCTACGATGCCCCACCCCCGTCTGGTTCTAGTTCCGCTTCTGGCCTTCCATTGATGTCGCAGATGTCAAACATCACCGCAGGCACTGATCGCATGGACGGAGTGCACCGATCTGAATCTCCTCAGCCATCCATCAAGGCCGGTTCCAGATCAGGCGATGATACTCCGAGCGCACGCACTCCTAGATCAGCATCACCAGCCCCTGGAGTTCACGGTGGGGGCGTGCTGGGCCATCATCCTAACTCCTCCATGCCAACCCTGTCTTTGATGATGGATCCAAGCAGCGAGACTCACTCTGTCCCGCAAAGGTCGGTCACAGGTCCCACCCAGCCAAAGAAAAAGCTTATCTTTGCGGATGAGCATATCTATCACTCGACTTGGCCAGCTCACGTCTATGATCGGAGAGGCGAGCTAGCAACTTGCAACAGACTTACACCCATGCTTGCTCAGAGGATCAAAGAAGAACTCAACACCTACAAGATGGAGGAAATGGCTGTTGCTGCCTCTAGTCGCATCTACACTCACTTTTTCGTCTGAGATGGAAGGTTGGCTTCTGGTCATAGAACTAGACAAGAAGATTTTTTTTCGCGGGCGAGGAGGGGAGGAGGGGAGAAAAGCTGTTGCATCGGCTTCTGGATGTTGTGAAATCCAATCTGTCTTATTCAACCGAAGACTTTCTCTTACATTATCATCGATGCCTCCAATACTTCTTCCGACAAGCAGCATGAAGAGGCTCAGCCGACCTAGAGAAATGGCCGTGATGTCGCCTCTTTGGCGCGGCAACCCTCCCTCCAAACCATAAATCCTCATTCAACCGCTCCACGCCACGGACAGATGCTACATCATCGTATCGACCTTTGAACATGGCCCTCGTTCAGATCACTTTCTCAACTACCACCCCACCATGCACATTCAGATTGATTCTTCCCGCTTATATCTGCACTAACACGATGCTGGCGCGCCTTGACGCAAATCTCAAGGGCCAAGAATAGAATTAAGAAATATGCGAAGAGAAACCACCCCACACGTCAATCAAGCACCCACACTCATCTATGCAACACTCAAGAAAAACATTCTCGACATTCAAGTGATTCTAAGCAACAAAATCAAGTCTCCGGTTCGGCTCTCATTTTCTTTCGGCATCCCCTTCCCTCCCTTTTGCATAGACGCCATGTCTCGTCTTCCAGCATCATTCTCCTTTTGCGCATGCATCTGCGTAGCCTGTCCTCGACACTTTCAATCCAAAAAAGTCCCACACTCATGGTCCGTAGCTCTAGGCACGACTCTTCTCTTCCTCAACTCCACTTCCTCTTTCCTTCCTCTACTGTTTTACTTTCATCCCCCCAAAAAAGAAAGGAACGAGAAGAAGCTCTACGGATCCGGCCATGAATCGTCTTTTCCTCTCCATCCTCGAATGTTCTTGCCCCTTTCCCTTGCCATATGTCATTCCTCGGTGGACCGATTGCGCTGAGCGCATTACTTTGTCCCCATCTCGCCTCATCACTCCACCTTCTTCTCCTTTTCTTGTTTTTGGTTTGTTGCTCCCCATTCCCAGCAAGCGTCTCTCTCCCTCACGCCGAACCTGATACTTGGCATGTTTGCTTCGAACGAGACTGTGCCACAGAGAGAGAGAGAGAGATAACGAAAAACCAAGCCTTCGAAAGGACATACCGCTGATTCCTTTCGAAGTTAGAGGTTCCCTTGGTTTGAGGGATTTTTTTTTTCCAGTTTTTTTTGTTCAGTCTGACCGTCGACCGAGTCGGTGCAATCACCCGTCTCGGTGGATCGCACATGCAAGCAGAAAAAAAAAGTGTTGGGCGGCGTGAAAGCGGGGCGGGATGGGTAAGACCACGCACGTTTGCCTGGGTTGTTTCTGCACGGACCAACTTCATCAATGCCCGGTGGGTTTCACGTTCCCTCTACTGACCCCCTGCGATCTTTCGCCCGCTTCTCTTTCCCCTCCCCAACCTCTTTCTTGTCTAAGAGCTCTTTCCCTTTTCTTTTTTTTCTCTACCTTTTCTCTTTCCCGGCCCGCGATCTCGCTATGTGGCCATCTCCTTATGGCGAGCACGACTCAGACTCACGAATTAAGGCCCTTCGCTGAGCCTGTCATTGAGATTTTAAGTCCCGCTTCATCTTTCGCTCATAGTCTAACTCTGATGTCACGACTTTAGAATCTACAGGTTGCAAGGTGAGGGTGAGGTGGGGGAAATTAGGGGACACGGGAATCCAATTCACGATCACATTCACAATGATTCCTGGATCGTCCGCTACTCAGCTCTTCTTCATCCTCCTTCTGACGCGCCCTTTTCGCATCTACTCGCCGTCACGATGAATAAGGTCCACTCACCCCTTTACATCCAGACTCTCTCGTTCAAGTAGAGATGGGATAGGAGCGTCAATGAGCCTGAAACGAGATACCCTATGTGTGTGTGTGTACTATACTGCGAGTCGCCATCATCGTGATTCACGTACGGGTGAGCAGCGAACGTGAATGTGCCTGACAAACGAAAAGATTCAGTTCCGAGACCAGGCAAGATATCGGATGCTTGTAGGGTCGAGCAGGGAGGATTGCGTCGTTGGATCTGAGGGAAAGCCCGTCTTCGAGCGAGCCATCCGGATGAAATCCAGCCATGGCGAAGGAGCTCGATCGCGGCCAACGTGTGCAAGTGCCGAATTGGGCTTGAGCGAGGGCCCCATTCATAAGCAAAGGTAGATCCCCCTTTAGTTCTAAGTGCAACTGGCCGTCATAACTTGGCTGTATTAAAAAAATGTACTTTGACCATACGAAGTGTAAGATTAGCACTTTAAAGGGAATCTTACTCGAGATAAAAGATATGTAATGACTTCTTAGCGGTAGGTAGCTCGAATAGAAAACCAGTGCGATACAATCCGTGAACATAGCTCTGACGGTGGAGGGCCCGAGGCATAAGTGATGTCAGGCACTTAGGGCTGCACGAAATCGTAATTAAGTAGCGACGACTACAAATGGGTAAGAGATCCTGCCACCTCAGGTAAAAAGTAAAGTCTTGGACTTGGATGCGACCGCAACCACTTACAAGTTGTGATGATAGAATAACAGTCACAAGTAAGAGGGTGAGTGAGTGAGTGGGTGAGGGAGGTTAGCGAGGTGAGTGTGCGCGTGCGTGCTCCTCCGCAAAGTCCCTCGCCTCATTATTATTCAGACTCACCCCCCTCGCAAAACGGAATCCATCCGACAACCACAACTCACAATCACGACCTGCCACCACCATCACCTCCTCCTCACCCTCCTACTCAATACAAACCCCACAATCCCACATCCACCTCCTCTTCTAAAAACACAACACACAAAGCGTCTTAGCTCAAAGCGTCTTACCTCTGTGGCAGCCACATTCAAAGTGAAAAACTCAGGGGAACGTCAACCCCAGCTTGTTCACCAACTTGCCTACCTTCCCTCTCTTCCTTCCTTTCTTCACTTTTGATATCTTCATCGGATCCTTCCTATCCCATCCCCTCCTATCCAATCCCCTACCCCTCCTATGTACCCTCACGGGAAAAACTGACCCAAGTCGCTACATTCCTGGCAGCTAACCCGACAACCTCAATCATACACATACACGCGGGGCACGCCATTCATCGGATCGAGCTTTCAAACTTGGGGCGATCATCCAAAGTAACTCTCGTCATCCTCCTCTGCTAGCTAGCCGCTGGCGAATCAAGATTTTGAATTGGTAGCTGCGTGAGGTAGACCGATAGGGCAACCCATCTCTTTCTCTCTCCTCATATTTCCCCTTCTGTTTGCCCACCGGAACACAATCCCCAACACAATCCCCTCATTCATATCACAAAGGTGAGTTTAAGACCCCTATTCCTCAACCTGCCACTGCAGCATAATGTGACGCAGCGGAAATTCATGTGTTTGGGAAACGATGAAAGAAAGGATGATGAAAGAAAGGAGGAAAGGTAGGGCCGAAATGTACGAATGAAGTACCTGAGACACGGCAGTCCTCAATTCGTCAATCTGTCACAACAGAGAGGAGCTTTCAAAGTGACCTGTCTCTCTCTAATGTCACCCTCTCCCCTGGTGCTCTACTCGCGGAAATGTTCTCTTCTATCCTTTGCTCACTGTCTTGCTGTTCTCTTATCTTCTCCCTCTATGTCCCCTCTCCCTTCACAACCTCCATCTTCAACTATCAATCCTGATCGACATCTGCTCTAATCACACTCGTCCATACCTGCGTATCGATTTTCTCGGCTCCTAACCTGGCGATGCCGATTGACGACAACGCCTTGCCTGCCTCAGGTTTCCAATACGCAACCTCATCTTCTTTGGAAAGGTCACGAGCGCCACCTTCTAGAACTTCTTCATCCCACTCCAGTGCATCCTTTTTCAGCATGGGCTTGCTTGATCATGTCAACAACGCCGTCTCTGGTGCCAAGTCCCACGTTGTAAAGCCGAGCAAAGAAGATCGGCCACCCGAGGGAGCTGCTGCTGATGATACCGAAGAGCTTGACGAGGAGAGTGGAAACATTCTCATGAGCTTGATCGGGCAACTGCGAATTGGCATGGACCTATCAAAAGTCACCCTCCCAACTTTTGTCCTCGAGCCTAGGAGCATGCTTGAAAGGATTACTGTGAGCCTCGCTAGAAAAGAATCTCAAGTCTGAGACTGGCCCGAACCTCGGCCGCAATGATGAATCATCGTGAAGAAAGGAATAGCGTCCCTAAAGCACAAACTTTCCCTCCCCCTTCACTATCACCCTTTTCAACACGTATCCAGGATTTCATGAGTCATCCCGACCTCATCTTTGGGTGAGTGGCTCCCCTGCTCCCATGTGTTCATCGATCGACCTGCGAGTGCTGGCTAACCTCAAGCGCTGCATGCTTTGTTCTATCATGTCTAAAGCGCTGGAAAGCTTGAAAGTCCCGAGAAGAGATTTCTGCAGGTTACCCGATACTACCTCTCAGGATGGCACATTAAGCCAAAGGGTGTCAAGAAGCCGTGAGTCACAACTTACGGATCCCGAAACACCATTCATGGGATCTCGAAGAGCGAGCGAAGACTGACCACGGTTCGAACCCGAAATCCCTCCATCAGTTACAACCCAGTCCTTGGAGAATTTTTCCGATGCACTTACAACTACCCTAATGGCACTAAAGGCTACTACATCGCCGAGCAGGGTGAGTCAGAGTCACCGAACCCATTCGCGGGTTCTTCAGAAACGATGCAGCAATTCACCCCCTTTCCCACCACGTATTTGGCATCCATAGTTTCCCACCACCCGCCGATCAGTGCCTACTACTACATATCCCCAGAGAACAGTCTTCTGATCTACGGAGAGCTCAAGCCAAAGTCAAAATTCTTGGGCAACTCCGCCGCCACAATCATGGGAGGAGAAAACCGTGTCGTTCTTCTGGATAAGCTAGAGGACGGAGAGTATCGAATCAGCATGCCAAACATGTGAGTACCTCGCGCTTCAATTACCCTCTTTTTGATTTCCTTTCTTCTTCCCCTGCTTCGTGGACTTTGGACTGATATTTGCCGTGGAACCCTTCCCCAAGGTACGCGAGAGGAATCCTTTTTGGAAGGATGGTCCTCGAGCTTGGCGACACGAGCAAGATCCAGAACGAGAACTACAACCTCTCCTGCGATGTCGAGTTCAAGACCAAGGGCTACTTTACCGGGACGTACAATGCTATCGGAGGCAAGGTTACTCGATCTGGGAAAGCAGTGGGGGAGATTACAGGAAAGTGGAACGAGGTGATGGATTTCAAGGATAGCAGCGTGAGTTCGGCCGGGATGCTACGATGGTGAACAACAAGCACGCCTATGTGCATACATGATTGACTTGATCGCTCTTGTTTTTTTTTTGTTTTGATTTTGTTTTCCAGACCGGCAAGACGGAAGAGCTCTTCAATTCTCACAATGCCCAAACGGTCCAAAAGGAGGTCATCCCTGAAGATCAACAGGAGCCAAATGAGTCGAGGCGGTAAGTCTTGTCCTGGGTCTAGGAAGTTTCGTTCCCTTGCTTGTCCGCGCGCAGAGGTTGGTGGACTGAGAATTCCCTTCATTGCCTATGTGTTTAGGCTGTGGTCCAAGGTGACAGAAGGTATCAAGGAGAAGAATCTGGATAAGGCAACAGAATCGAAGACAGCGATTGAAGACTACCAGCGACAGCTTGCCAGGGAGAGAGAAGAGAAGGGCGAGACTTGGCAGCCCAAGTATTTTGTCCTGAAAGGCGACCGATATTACCCAAAGATCGAGTGAGTATGAGATGCCTGACTGAGTGATGATCCACAGACGCGAATGGTGCCATTTCTCATCAAGATCCATCTCTCCACCAAACCCTGTCCCTCTGTCAAAGTAGCGCGCTCGCCATCGAATACCGACCACAAGTGGTCGCAGATTATTTTGCTCAAATGTCTGCGTAGACTCCCCCCCCCCCCCCCCCCCTCTTGCATCTCTATCGAACTGATGTCGAATCGAGTTGCCGACTGAGGTCGGTTTCCGAGAAAGAGATCACGATGCAATGGTGTAGGCCTGTCAAGCAGACTGGGCTCCTCAAGCCGGACCCCATGTTCAGCTTTTCTCTGTTTCGAAACATTTCTGCCTGGACCTCTTTGCAAAGAGACTCGTTGACGGAACATTGGATCTCTTCCCCGTTCCCACCCACGATGCACACTCGCACTTTATTCCACTTTTCACGCCACTACACACCTTACTTGCTTTTTGTGTGTGTGTGTTTTTTTTAAAGAAAGATATACTTTTTTTTTAAATGTAGTCTCTCCTCTTTCCTTCTTCTGCAGGCAGATGTCCCAAACTTGCACAGATCCGAACCGGTTCGGTGGGGGCGACTAACCAGTGGCTTGAATCTCGACAGGGGACGGCACTTTCTCGCTTTACCCCCCTCCCCCTCACCCCCCCACCCCCCCACCTGGCCTACAAGTTCTCAACATGAGCCATCAACCTCTCCCTTTCTCGAAACGATACTGGATTTGAGAGGAAAAAGAGTCAGATTCTGACATTCTTCCCCTCGCCTCGATTCGGTACGAAGTTTCCATCACTCCTCGCCCACGGCTGTGATAATTTGTGTGATATGATGTACGCCTGCCAACAGACCAGAGGATTGACGAGGTGGCCTTGAATGGTATCCATTTACGTCGCGTCGCGTCGGGTTGTGTTTGAAGCACGCGTGAAGCTAGACGCGTAAAGAGGAAACCCAAAACGCCATACAACAGAGTTTCCACTTGAGGATGCTTGGATTGCTTGGAGAGGACACGAAGAAAGAAAGGAGCAAGGGAAAGGTGTAGAGGGAGGGAGAAAGGTAGCCTACAACTCGTCCACACCAACCCAGATCCCCAAGTGGGTCCAACTGCAAAGATAGATCTCCCAAATCGCAACCATACCCACATCGGACTCATTCTCTTTCGCCTCCGAGATCATTCACTCTCACTTTCCTCATCAGACCCCCACCAGCAAGCCATGTCAACCAATCGCTCGACACATTCTCCTTCCGACTCTCTACCCAACTTCTCGACCCCAGCATACAAGAAGCATTTCGGCGAGAGGCCAACCTCGTTTGCCCTCTCCTCTCGCCCCACATCAACTTCGTCTTCCACGCCCGTGGATCATCAAGACGTACTCCAGGAAACAAGCAACCACCCTCAAAGCAGCAGCAGCAGCAGGCGCGGTAACATTGACGAGGAGACACTCAACAAACTTCAGAACCTGGGCTACCGGGTCAGATCTAATGTCAACATGGGTTACACTGGCCGCCACACCACACCTTCCAGCTTCGAGGCTCGACGAGGTGAAGCGATGGAGGAGTGGGGGGAGTTGAAGGAGGGAGCGAGTAGCAAGCAAGGTCTGATGAAGCCGGTCTCCTCTTGGGCCCCCTTCACCAACAAAGTTTCGTCTTCTTCCTCGAGGCAAGAGAGCCTTTTCTTCCGATCCCACTCCGAGACCATGGACCACGTCCGCTCCACCACTTCCAGATGGTCCAGAACCAATAGCCATCCTGTCGCCGACCGATCTGAAGTCGCGAAGAGGACCAGGGATCCGGAACAGGATGAGGATCAACCCGAGAATCGGGATCCGAACCCAAATCCATCGCTCGCCCGGATCGCAGAGTGAGTCCTCCTTTCCCCTTCCCCTCTTTTTCTTAGGGATGGTTGAAGAGAAGAACGAGGGAGGTTTGAGACGCTCAATTGCCCTTCCTTTCCTCTTTCTTTGTTCTCATCCTCCCTTTCTCCAGTTTACGCTCGAATGCGATGGGAAACTCGTTGGAAACTCGCCCTTCCGCAAATGGTTCTTCCATCTCTCCTTCCTCTTTCATCACTTCTTCCTTTTCTTCCTCCTCTTCCTCCTCCTCTTCAAGAGGGGAGGACGGCTTCTCGACCAAATCGAGCTTCACCACCTGGACATCGATCTCGTCGACCTCCTCAAACAGGACCAGCTTGGAAGTATCCAAAGCCAAAGCCTTGGACAGAGGGAGGAGGGAGGAGGAAGAAGAGGAAGGGATGGACCTGGACTTCGAAGAAGAGGGCCAAGGTGTCAACACTCCCTACCCTCCTCCCACTCCATCCCTCGTGTCGACCCTCAACGATAGAAAGGAATCCGAGTTTACAACAAACGATTCACATTCGCTAGACCTTGGTCCGACAAGGAACTTGAAGCCACTCCCATCCAGGCTAGGAGGGAGAGCCACTAGAACTTTCACCAGGTTCCAATCTGAATCAGTCCTCACCTTCCCCTCCTCCTCTTCCTCTTCCCCTGTCCATGGGTGCAGAGGGGAAGAGCCCAACATGTCCAACGTGGGGTCATCCGGCCGAGTCCCTGCTCCATCGTTCGGAACCATCGAGCAAGGCTCCGACGGCAGGGCGATCAGCGGCTCGGAAGAGTGGAGGAATTACGATTTCTCCAGCTGGGCGACGAGTTCGGATTTCTGAGAAGGCAAAAAAAAAAAAAAAAAAAAAAAACAGCGTAAAGATCCCCCCACCCTTTCTCCTTTTACCCTTCTCCTGCTGCCATCGATATCCATCCCTCCCTTTCTCCTTTAGTTTTGTCCTCCTTTCCAACCATGCATCATACCATGAAACCCCCCTTCCCGCGCCATACCAACAGATAAACTCGGAATCAATACGAATAGACCAGCCCCTTCCCTCAGCTGGCCTACTGGTCTAGATCAAAAGAATGAAAGGAATTCACAAGAAACATGAGTCCAGCTGATCTACTCAGACAGAGCAGGAAACAGAATCACGCGAGTGAAGGACTCGATGGGACGAGAAGAGGGAAGGGGATCGGGGGTGGGGGGGGGGGGGACAAAGGATGGGCAAACACTGAAAATTCGAAACAAATGGAACCCGTGACACAAGATCGGAATTCGAGTTGATGCTAACAAGGACAAGGTGAAATGATATTTGCGTTTCCTGATAGGAATCGAACGAAGGTTTTGGAGTGGATACGTTCCGGGTGTGGGGAATCATGGAGGATGGGTTTTCTTTTTTTTCACTTTTTATTTTCTCCAAAGGGGGTGGGGTAGAGAGAGAGAGATGAAGAAAGAAAGGAAGAACTTGCTTCTGATCCATTTCACGTTGGCTCTTTGTTCGCAAGCTTGTGAATCCTTGGCTCACCAAGGGTGTCAACGCTGTATTACCAACCCAAGGAGGGTTCAGCTCAACCTCGAGACGAGATAGGACATGAGGTTCTCCTGCTCCTCACCGGTCACTCTGAGGAGGACCTTGATGAAGTCGCCAAAGACGGCGGGTTTCTCCATTTCGAGCTTGTCCAGATTGTCCGTGTCGAGCTTCCACAGAGTCGAGTCCAACTCGGCGTGGACGGTCGTGTTCCTCTCCTTTCGGGAGAGGAAGGTGAGTTCGCCCGCGATGGTGCCTGCTAGCATCGCCTCGTTGATTTCGTACTGCTCCTGAGGGAAGTCGTATCTGGCCTTCAGGATGCCCGATTCGATCAGATACAGCCCGTCCGGCTCGTCGCCATTTTCCCACAGGACTTCGCCTCTGCTCAACCTGACCTGCTTGAAGTAGGGCACGAGCTGAGAGAAGAACTCTTCTTCGTTTGTGTCGGGATCCAGGTAGGCCCTGAAGGTGATCATGAGGATGGGGAGTGGCTGGACGAACGGCGGTCTAGCAGGACTAGGTGTCGTTGGCGCGCTCTGCTCGGGGGAGGGAGCACCCGTTTGCACAGCAGTCTTGGCGGCCTCGTGAAGGTGGTGCCTTCGCGGAGAATTCTCGAACGACTCATTGATGACGAAAGCTGGCTTTCGCTTCTTATCAGGCACGTCAAGCCCCCCAGCGGCTGCGAGAGAGGCCTGGCCGAAAGCTTTGGCAGCCATCAAGCCGGATGCGTACATTCCCCGAAGGTACTCATCTTGGGCCGGGGGTAAGAAGAGGAAGAAGAGATGGCATGTCAAGAACTTTCAAAAAAAAAAATGTAAGGGGAGAATTTCCCTGCGCCTTCACTCACTTTCGGTCCATTCAAGCGCCTGATTGAGATTTTCAAACACCTCCAGCCTTTCCGTCGTGTCGGCCCACAGATCGACGCTGCGAAGGGCGACACCGACGTCGCTTTCAGGCGTGAGGCCGCAAAAGACCAAGACGACGTCTTTCGCCGCCAGGAGCCTGTTGATGCGGGTGAATGCCTCGGCGGCGGAAAAGTCAAGCCCATTCACAAGTGTGAAATCGACGAGCAGGAACCGGATGGGGTTGTGGTGCCATGCAGCAATATCGAGCGCCCTTCTGATGAGGTTTTCGACGGAATTGATGGTGCCGAAGAACAAAAAGCCTTGGAGCTTCAAGATCTGCGTCTGCGTGCCAACCGCCTCGAGGAACCGTCGCTGCGTCATGTGGCGTCTGACCGTGCTCCTTGCGATGCTCCCGTCAAAGATGGATCTGACCGTCTTCCTTCTGGAAGTCTGGACAACGAAGAAACAGCAGGCGATGATGATGCCGGCCAAGATGCCGATGACAAAGTCCCAGTAGGTCATCACAACCACGATCACCCAGATGGTGAAGTACTCCCAGCCATTGACTCGGCCCACAGTATCGTAGAGCGCCTCCTTCGCCAGATCGATGCCAAGGACGAAGATAAGGGCACCGACAATCATGACGGGCAAGAAACCAATGCAACCAGGCCCTGCTATCATGATGAAGAAGGTTCCAATCGCAAGCATGATTCCGCTCAGCCTGGATCCTCCGCCAACGCGGTAGAAGAGGACACTGTTCACGTAGCATAGGTAGTTGGGCACGGTTCCGGTCAGACCAGCGAGCAGATTCGTAATGCCATGGGCGACCAGCTCCCTGTCCGTGTCGACGTTGTCCTCGTTGATGCTGACACCGAGAGCGGGAACATTGAGTGGGACGTGTAGGATTCCAAAGAAGACGAGAGCGAGCTGCGTCGGCATTGTCGCCCAGAGCGCCTTGAAGCTGGTCTGGCTGAAGTCAAAGTAAGAGTAGAATCGATAGAATGGAGCGTTGCTTGCTTCGCCAATGTCGAAAACCCAGCCATCGTCCCTCAGCGTCGACATCGGCACACGAAGGATGCCGACCGCGACGAGGTAGAAGATGGGAGGGATCGCCAGGAAGTAGCCTGGAAAGACCAGAGGGTGGTGGAACTTGGTCGTGATGAGTCGCAGCAGGATGGCGAGGCACAAAGGCGGAAGCCAGAGAGATACCATGTGTCCCGATTGGAAAAAGAAGCGAAGCGTCTCCAGATTGTATTGGAAGCCTTCCTCAGACTTGAGTCTGCCGCAGACTTCAAGTCCAGTCTCGATCAAAAAGATTCCGACACCTCCGATGCAGCCGACTAGAATGTGCCGCGGGAAGAAGCCAATCAATACACCGAGCCTCAGCGCTCCAAGTGAAAGGAAGGCGAGACCGGTCAGGACCGAAGAGAGAGCGAATGCCGCCATGGTTGTCGCGATGATGGCAGATGGATTCTCATCCCCGAGCTCATCGATAATTATCTTGACCAGGATGTGGAAAAAAGGCACCACTTCGATCATCATGCTGCCATTGCCTCCTTTGAAGACCGAGCCTCCAAGGGTATAGACCAGCTGGGACATGATGCAGGTGACGAAAAACATCGAGACACCATCGCCGCCAAAGGAGCTGAAGATCGGATAGGAGGCTGGGAACATGATCATACCGTACGAGACGCCGTCGAGGACGTTCATGAGCATGCCTAGTATCACTGCTGGGAGTAGACGGACAGGCTCCGCACTTGCGTCAAGCGCAGTTTGCCATGTTAGCTTGCGGATTGACTGAACGAGTGGGCGGAAGCGTTCGCTCGGCGTTTTGAAATGCTTGGTCGGCACTGTCCCTTGACCGGGCCGGAATTTCTTTGGCACCAGATTCCATGCGGGAGAGAGATACTCTTCCTCTTCCTCATACGGCAGCGATCCAGCTCGCCCATAGGCTTGGAGCCCGCTGCCATGATCCAGAGCAGAATGCTCGGCTTGAGCCAAAGCTCCGTACCCGTAGGTGGTCCTCGGCCTGTCTTCACCAAGATGACTAAATCCGGAGGAGCCTCCCACGGGCCTTTCCCCATAGAAGCTTTCGAACCCACTACCATTCGGTCGTTTGAAAGGATCCCTTTGAGATGAGGATCTGCTTCGTCCCCTCTTTGATTCGGGTGCGGATCGAACGTCATTTGTTGGACGACCTCTACGTGGAATCTCAGCAGCGACTTGATCCGATTCCTCAGCAGTATCTGCGAGCAAGCGGGTTGTCTCGTCCGGCCCGCTCTGCAAACTTCCCTCGTCGAGCTTGGACATGTCGAACATGTCGGACACACGAGGAGTCCCCTGTTGGCTCCCCGCGATCGTCCTTCCGTCTTCTGGGCTAGATCCTTGCGAAGCCAGCAGCGCCTTCGATAGATTGCTTGGACCCGAGACAGAGGGAGACTGAAGAGGGCTCAAAGCTAAAGGTTGTCTGGCTACATTCAATCTTCGGCCGTCGATTTCATCACCGAAACTCTGATCAAAAATATGGGAATTGTTGCCGTTGTTGCTCTCGTCATCTGACATCAGGGCCATGTCGGCCAGTTGAGCTGTGCTGTCTCTGATCGAGTGAAGGGTGGCAGTGTAGGAGCCTGGGACGACCGAAGTACCTTGACTCATGGCATCATGGGCAACATTTGAGAAACGGCTGTCGTGTGCAGCGTTTGAGATCAAGCAAAATGATGAAAAGAATCGAGTAGGCGGACAGGAGAAGGCATGGGAGAGGGTAGTGGGGGAAAAAGACGAATTGCGTCGAAGACCGGCGATGAGAAAGGAATCAGACCATCGAGCGAGATGATGAGCACTCAATGGCGGCGCCTGGTAGATCTTTGTACGAGTGAAGGTTTTACTTACTAGCTCCTCCCTTCGAGGTTGCTAAACGCGGAAGCGGCTGCTTGATTCCTATGGTATCCTGCACCTTGCCTCTCGATGTCATTGTGGTCCTCATCCATGTCGCCGCCTTGACCTGGATGATAGGAAACGGCGCGGTTCCTAGCGGAAGAGTTCAAGTTTGGGGGAAAGGATGAATGCGGAGGTGGATCAAACGTGACCGTCCTCGGAAGGAACTTTTGTTTCCTCTTGGATGGCTGACTACCGATTCTGTTGACACTCTCTCTTCGAGAGGTCGTAGCGATGGCGTCTCCCGCCGAAACAGGCTTCACCTGGCTAGAAGAATGACCACCAGAACTGTCACCACTCTCGGTGCGTTCGATGGGTTGGCCGTTGTCTGCAAGGAAAGCAGGAGAGTGGCGAGAGATGGTGCATTGAACGACAGAAATAAGAGGGCGAGAAGGAATGAATCGGCAAGAGGTCAAAAAAAAAAATCGCCGTTATAATGGAATACACGTCGAGCCTTCCAGGTTGGGAACCATGGGAGGAGAACAAGGAGGGGTGTGGTGCTTTGTCACGACGACCCGGCTTGGTTGCTCTGCTAGTCTATCAACTCTGCGAAAGGGGGACGAAGGCGGATGTTGGACAATGTCTGGAGGGATGAACAGACCGGCGGCTGATGAGAACTTACCCGACATGATTGCGAATACAGTCCTTGAATGGTGGTGAAGGTGATGGTTGGCCCTTCCCCCTCGTTCCGTTTATGGCTGAATTTAGGTGATGATGGTTTTTTATGATCAAATTCGTGGGGCTGATGAGGGGATACTGATGATTTTCGTCCGACGGATCAGGTTGACGCTCAACGTTGAAACATTTCCTTCGTTGTGTCTTCACTCTCCTGGCTGGGTGAGTGCTGTTTGGTCGTGGTCGGTTTTGAAGGATATTGCGTGATCGCTCCCGGTTCGTCCTTCACTTGCCGCCTGTGCTCGTGCCGTCCAAGACCCCTTTCAACGCTGCTCAGAGCCAAAAGAAGCTCAAAGTGAGTGAAGCTCTCTGGAAGAGGATGGGCGGAAGTGTCGATGAGGAAAGGGAGTGGAAGGAGGGACAAGCTGTTCTCTAAGCCTTTGTCCATTGGGTTGCCAAGCAAGAGGAGAGAGGAGGCGATGGGAGGGTTGCTGAGGTTTCTTCTCTTCTGCGCCATTGTTTTTCTATTCTTTCTCCCCTTTCCTTTATTTAGAAAAGTCGAGCAATTCGTAGTGAGAGGGAATGGGCCAAGTACCTTTTTTAAAATAAAATAAAAAAGAAAAAAGAAAAAAAGAGAGATTCGAAAAAGACGTGGGACCACCAAACCAAGGGCCTGCCAACCAACCATTCAACGAACACCAACGCTCGATAGTCACGAGTGAGTTGCGAGTGATTCGCCGCCGAGTGGAAGGCACGAGCCCGAGTGGACTGTGTTGATGCAGCCCTCGACCATCCGAATCCAACGCAACGTTCCTCCTTTCCAAGGCCAAGCGTGCTGAGAGGACTTTTGCGGTTGAGGGAGGGGTTTGAAACGAGAGACGGGAAAGGGACCCTTTCTCGTCTGTTTCTCTTCAAAGTGGACTCTGACCAAGCTTCTATGTGGCTTGTTTGTTGGATTAAGGTTGTTACCCTTATCTTGAAGAAAGGTGGCCCCAGCGCGATCCTCATCTCCCCAAATTATTATGAGTTCGAGTTCGAGTTGTTATTATTCTTTTTCTTTACCACCTTCCTCCTTCTTCATCTCTACAAGTCGTATATGCATCCACTGCGACTCTATCTCTCTCCCTCCCTCTCCCCTTCCATTCCTTCCGGCCGGCTGAGCGTTCATCACCATCTCAAGGCTCGAGCGGTACCCTTTCTCCCTCTGCCACCTTCCTCCCATTCTTTCCGAAAATCGACGAGCGAGCTCTGCTGATCATCTCTCTTGTGAAAGTGAGACTGACACCGTATGTTAATGATGGCAGAAGAGAACGCCACGTGAGAGGCGCTCCTATTGCAGAAAGACACGACGCAATCAAGTTTTGCGACTCCGTCTCTTCCTCCTCAAGCACGAGCCAGATTGCATGATAGTCTGAGGTCTTGACTCACACATTTCCTTGCTCGATCGGCTATTCTTGCCCGCCCTTTCTGATCCCTAAGTTGGTTTTCGGACCCTCCTCCCCTCCCCTCTCTCTCCCCGGTCAAAGCAGTGACTGAAGGTGATGAAAAGAGCCCGAACCTTTCGAGTCTCCCGACAATCTACCGATATCGGAGGCTCGGGGAGAGGGGGAGAGGGGGAGAGAGGGAACGGAAAGCCACCGGCCGGAATTAGACAGATCTTGATCCAGAAAGCCCTTTACACAGTCTGAAACGAACTTGGACCTCTCAATGGGACTCCCTGGTCCCCACTGTCAACTCAAATGTTTTGCGTTGATGATGCTTCGGACTGCAAGATGGGTATCTGAGCGAGTCAGTTACGGTCGGCTACATGTGGAGTTGGTTGGAAACCCCATCCCCGATGGAAGAAGCCGATCACATCAGACATCTCCGACCTATTCCTTCTCGCGACTGGAGAAAAGGGAGAGGAACCCGCGGGGGGAGAAAAAAAGAAAAAAGAAAATGGGACGCGAGGATTCACAATGCTGTCGGCCATTCCATTACTTGGAACCTCCTGGAAGTGCAGCTTTCTCTGCTTGAACACCATCACTCAGTTTCCCGCCTCCTCCATTTCTGTCCATCACAGCACCAACTCCTTTACCATCTGGCTCAAGTGAAAAACCAGCGAGCGAGTCTCTTCCTCTACTTTCAGCCCAACCTTTGGAACAATCCCGATTTTTTTTCGCCTAAATTAAGTCGGGTTTCCCACCCTGCTATTTCACCTCCCCTTCTCCACAACCCCCAACTTTTCTCATCTTTCACGACTCCTTTCCAAGCGACTCACTGTCGTTCGAGGAAGCTCAAGATACAGCGGTAGGAACGGTGGGAAAAGCAAGAAGCAGGAAAAGGATTTCTCAAAATGGCCGAAATCGATATCCCTCTAGATTATGGTTCTGGTCTGGGTGATGAAGCTGTCCACGAGGGTTCCTTCTCGCCGCGGAGGTACGCTGAAGAGGAAGAGGAAATCATGGATGTGGATGGGAACGACATGGAGCGGAACGAGTCCGGGTCCAGAGGCACACGCTTCTATGCACTCCCTGCTGAGGAGGGTATCAGTGCTGGAGCGAACAGGGGCGTGAAATCGCTATCAAGGGCCGAACTGAACAAGCTCGACGAAGAAAGGTTGCTTGGACCAGAAGGTGAGCCCAACCCGACCTCAACCCGAACCCCTCTCCTCCCCCTCTCTATGAATTGCTTCAAATTCACTCTTTGGGAAGGGGAAGGTGGTGCAGGTCAGCTTACACTCCTTCGTTGGTGCTGAATCTCTTCGAAACGGTCCGAAACCGATGTACTCGGCCTTCCGACAGATGAGAGCGACCCTCCTCCGTCTCCCAGGCCCGAGTCGAGCTCGGATGTCCGACTCGATACACTTCATATCGAAGGGCTTCCAATCACTCAGCTTTCCACTTCGAGGCTCTTCGCTTACGTCACCCACTTTGGGGCACAACCCCTCGGTCTTGAGTGGGTCAACGATCAGAGGTGCAACGTAGTCTTCCCGAGCGAATCCTCGGCGAGACTCGGTCTCGAGTACCTCTGCCCAGCCCAGGATATGGACTCGGCACCGCTGCCGAGCATCGAGGAACTGCAGTCGCTTGGTCACGACCATTGGCAAGAGGAGCACTTTTCCAGCCTGTGCACGTTCAGGAAGGCGCACAGAGTCCCTGGAAAGCTGTACAACACATCGGAGAGGGAGACGGCGACTAGCTCAGATTTCGATCCGAACGGGGGGAACGGATCGAGCCTTCCGGATGATGTGCCAGAAATCTACAGGGAATTGGAGCAGGCTGAGAGGTTGGAGAGGCAGAGCCAGCCGGCTTATCAGGCACTCCGAAAACTGAGATCGAGTCTTTGGGTCAGGTACGCGCTCAAAAGCCATGACATCAAGCCCTCAGATGCTGCAAAGCGCAGCCAATGGTACAGGGAGCACGGTATCGAGGCCGGCAGGGATGTCGTACCAAAGCTTCTCAACGTGGGAGAAGTTGGCGAGGCTGTCGAACTCTTCCCTGAGAGCGACGGCGCCGAAGCGACGCCTTCCTCCCAACCCGCCAAATTTACATCCCCGGCAGCTCCGATCGGACTGCCAGAGCGCCCCGACTGGTTTGTCGCTGCCACGACATCCGAGGTTAGGAAGGGTAGGGGAAGTGCAAACAAACGGGCCGTGATGGACGATCTCGACGCTGAGCTGGATCAGCACCTGGCATCAAGGGATCAGGAGGACCAAGGCCCGGCCGAGGGAGATGAAAGCATGGATCAGGAGAACCGTAGGCTCTCAAACCTTTCAAGGTCCAGGTGGGGCCGTCGAGATACCGACGAGGTTGAGGAGAGGTACGGAGAGGCGAGAACGAGAAGACGCGGCAGGGGCGCAGGGGAGGGAAGGGCCGTCATGGACTCGCTTGACGAAGAACTAGATGATCGGAACCGGCAGAGGTCGGCTTCCCCTATCGCCGCTCGAGCATCGAAGAGGAAAGAGGAGGGAGACCTTTTCGGAGCACCGGCAGAGGGCAGGATGAAGATTAAGGGAAGGGGAGCGATGAAGGCGCCGAGCGGCGATGGCTTCTCCAGAGGCTGGGGGGACGACGAAGATCTCTTTGGCCGTGATCCAGCAGGAAGGAACAGAAGAGGGAGGGGAGGGCGAAGGAACCAGGAGAGGGAGCTGTTAAAGGCAGACGAGAAGAGTTTGGCCTCTAGGTTGGCAAGCGACCAAGGCAGTCTGCTCAACAGGATTGGCGAGGGAGGGCGCAGCCTATCCGAGAGGCTTGGCTGATCCTCTCCAAGCTGACCGCTTGCATGGTCGGATGAACGTGGGCCAAGGAAGGCCCAGATGGAGGCAGGAAGAAGAGATTGAGGAGAGGTTACCCCCACGCACATTTTATTTTGTTTGTCCTTCACATCTTTGCCTCACCCACAGGTCCGTGTTCAAGGGCAGTAGGGATATGTTTGTGAATGGGTGTGAATGTGTTACGCAAGAATACATACATCCTGTCTTTGGCTGTACATCGCCCCTCAGACCCAACTCCCCGTTGTGTTTCCCACCGATTTGAATCAAGGGCCTGTGTGTATGTGTATGCGTTTGTGAAATCGTAGTTTCGAGGTCTCGTCACGGGCCTCCAAGGCGATTGAATGGCTAAAGCTGATCGATGTTTTCTCCGTTTCGACAGGACGAGTGACCGCAACGCAACGAAAGAAGCATCACTCGTTGGATCCTCTGCCTAGGACAGGATATGGGCCGCAGGAAAACCTTGTCACCCTACCATCTTTCCTTGGATCAGCTCCCCACCATTTCTTCCGACGTTCTTGCCCTCCTTCTCCATCTGCTTCAATCTCCTCTGCACGACGCTCAGCAGAGGACAGCTATCCGCCTCTGCTTGGGGACCCCTCTCTTGGTAGAACTTGGCGCAACACCTGTACAGGTCGTCGATCAGGTGCTCACACTTTGCCTGATTGAAGCCGGTCCTCTCCAGGCAGCCTTGAATCTTGCATGCGATGGGATGGCACGGGTTGGAATCCAAGGATTCTCCTGGCTTTTGTCGTTGATCTTGTTGAGACCTCGATCCCTCTGCGGACGACGGCATTTCCCCCAAGCTTGCTTGTCTTGAATGCGACTGAATGCGAGAAAGCGGAGTTCGCTCGTGTGGCTCTCTGGAAGATGAACAGACGGGAGTGTTTGATTTTCTCGATTTTCTGTCCTCTTCCGTCCCCTGCTGCTTTCCTTTGCCCCAACTCGTTGTTTTTTCGTTTCTTTCGCCTTTCGAGACCTTTCTTCCCTTTCTATCCTTTTCTCACGCGATCAATCATGAATATGAATCCGAGAATGGGGTGGTAGAGTGAGGTGAGAATTCGATTGGGATTAAAGCAGGATGAGGGTGCGAGCACTCTGACTGTTGGCGAAACAAAAGGGGTGGTGCAGGTTGAAAATTTCGTCCCTGTTTATCGATGGATTCGAGTTTTTGATTATTGTTCAAACTTCCTCTCTTTGTTGCTTAAATTATTCACGCTGGGAGTGAGTAGAATCTGATTGTCAAAGCGGAGCAACTGTGCTGTCTGTACTCATAGGACTGTACACACGCAGTGCACACACATGTGAGGCCTCTGTGAAAGTGGAGGACAAAGGATCAATAATAATAATCACCACTTGGACCAAATCGACCTTCGTTGCTGCATCCCTTCGCTTCCTGACTGTAACAGCTTCGTTGGCTCAGGGTTGGTTGCCAAAATTGGACTCTGACAGCTCCTCCCTCCACCTTTTCTCATTCTCGCGCCCAGAGGGACGAAAGTCGGAGTCGCATAGTGACTACTCACACCTCACGAATCAGAATCGGGGATGATCACACCCTCAGGACTTGACTCGATCTCCTGGCTCTGGCTGGTCCACATGTAGGAAGCCCTAATCACATCACATCTGTGATTGACTACGGGGAGGCGGTCCTGTTCGAGACTCGATCCGAACGTGCTCAACCAAATACAGCCGAATCAGGATGAAATTCTCTTTCTTGAATCACGCATGGTGAGTCGAGAACAAAGGGGACCAAGCGGGGTGGGGTCGGATAAGGGACCCTACAACCCTTCCCCACTGAAGCAAGAAATCACAGTCCTGAATGGTGCCGCTTATAAAAGGTTTCGACCCAGTCAAAATTTATGTCAAGGCTTGCCTACCTCCTTCTTTCCTGCCGTACTTTCTCCCCCTCCCTCCCTTTCATCTTTGCTCGCCAGCATAAAGCGTCCCCCATCTCGTTTTTTCATCTTTCTCATTTCTTTTCCTTCTCTTTTTCATCTTCGTTCTTTCGATTCTTCTTTCTTCTCCTAACTCGAACACTCACCCTAAACAATTTCCCCTCCCCTAATTTTTTTCTTACATTTTTCTTCTTCTTCTTTTTCTACATCCCACACCTTTGACTAGGTCTGAGGTTTCGGTCAACCCTCCCAGCCTAGACTCCTCTGAGAAACTCAAGAACAACAACCTGAGTCTGTGCCTCCCCCGGGAGGAACGTGCTTTTCAGAGGGAAGAGTCTAGGTCTTATCTCCAAGATCAAATACTCGGGGACAGGGACAGACACCTCCGAGACGCCACGTTGGCCATCGGAAGCTCGCTGAACGATCTCAGGACCAAAAAAAAAAAACCGAACCTATAAAGAAGACGAAGAGGAGGAAGTCATTAGCGTCTCCTCGGAAGCCTCCAGGTCCGACCGATCGATATCGTCTCGGATCAATCTATAGCTCCTCGACTTTCTTCAAAAAAAAAAACTGCGGACCCCGCTTCCAGGAGCGGTACCTCCAACCTGGTCTCATGTCAGGCATCAATCTGCAGAACCTGTTTGACAGCCTGAACGAGCTTGCCAACATTTCGCACAGCATACCAAGGTTGATGGAATCGGCTCAAAAGGTCCCGCATCTCGAAGCAAGCCTCGCAGAGATCCAGGAAAAGCACGCAAGAGAAATGGCGGAGCGTAGCCAGATGACCTGCGAGCTTCACAAGCTCAAAGCACTCCATTCAAAACTGAAGGCCGAGAGGGAGAAGGAAATGCAAGATCTGAAGGAGCAGAGGATGTACTGGGAGCAGAAGTTTGTGAAACTGGAGCAAGAGCTCGTGCCTCGCTTGCAGAGGATTGAGGAGACACACGGCATTCAGCATACATCTAAGCAATCAAAGGTCCCAGACTCTCTGGCAGATACTGAGGATCGACTCGGCTACCTCGAATCCAGGCTTCCCGAACAACTCGCTGTCCTGGAACGTCTCAGAATGGTCTTCCAAGGCTCTTCAATCGAATCTGCAGTTGAGTCGAGGCATCAACCCCAGTCTCACCAAATTCAAGCTGACCTGGCTGGACCAAGCATAAATGCTGCTTCGGGGTCAACGCCGCCGCCTTGTCCAAGATTTGAACCCGTCTGGCTTCAGCTGCCTTCCAGTCATGGCGATCCCACTTTCTTGAATGCCGGGACTGTTTCACGATCACATGCTGCCTCTTCCAGCAACATTACGTCTGACTCGGAACGCCCCCTCGATAGTATCGGCATCAGCAGCAACAGCACTCTATCCAATCAACTACGTGTTTCAAGCGTGATTTCCACGATGTTCAAGCGACAGCAACAACAGCAACAGCAACATCGCTCACCTTCGCCCGTATCTGGGCATGGAGCGTTGGATCAGAGAATCACTGATGACTCTTCTTTGATCCCGTCGCAGCCGGAGATCGCACACAGTCAAAGTGTCAGCTCTGCAGGAAACCTCGATCAACGCAAAGTCAAGGACCCTTGCTTTATTAGAACGGACGTTCCGGTGGTCCAGAGGATGGATGAAAGGGAGTTGAAAGACCAAGCTTTTACTTCTTCAATCCTTGAAGTCACCATGGTACCAAATGGAACGCCCCCTTCCCACCCCTCATCTACGCAGAATGAAGAGGTTCAGTTTGTGAAATTGATCAAGGCGAGGAGAAAGAAATGTTCAAACGGGACGTCACAGGAATTCCTGCAAATCAAGGCGGAGCCTCCCGTCGATACTGATGGAGGATCTTCAGCACCAGAGCAGATGACTGTGTCCACTGAAATTGATTTGGGAGCCGGTGGCCATCCCGATGCTGTTTCTCCTAGAATTTTCCGTGAAACTTCCACAGTTCAGCTAGGGGAAGAGAGTCGCAACGACATCTTACAGCTCCCCATCCTTCCCTCAGCTGTTCAGTCACATCTGGAATTTCGGCCTTCGCAAGAGGATTCTACAGCTGAGGCAGGGAGCAGCACTTTCCCCAAAGAAGCCACCTCCAGCTTTCTATTAGACTCCATCAGCAATGAAGGCAGTCATCATTTTTCAGAGCGAGTTGAAAACCTGCGAGAGCCTTGTGACGGTAGAATGGAAAACAGGGATCGCCTACGCGATGTCGTCCAAGCTGCTTCAAGCACCACAGGCGCAGATGAAAGAAGAGCTGATCATGTTGCATTGAGAACGCAAGAAGGGGTAAAGATCCAAGAAGATGAAGTGACTGCTGGACAGAACGGATCAGAAATACTTCCTCCTGCTCCTCTCACTGTCCATCGTGAGGTAGAGCCTTCCGAGGATGAATCTGAGCATAGGCAGAGAAGACATCCCAGTGGTTCATCCAAAGGCTGCTTGGATGACCCAATCGAGTTGGACGTGGTAGAGGAGCCCCTTCCCGGATCGAGATATTGCGCAAAAGCGCATTCAGGGAGCCTGGAAAACCCCAAGAGGCTAATTTACCTTTCTACTGAAGGCGGCTCGAAAGTTTCTCTGGTCTCTCGGGCCGTCTGTGACGAGATTCGGAAGTGCATCCCGTGTGCAAGTATAATCAAGATGCCAAATTTTGACCTACTCGAGGTTGATTTGATCTGGCCAGCCCTGCAAAAGGCTGCAACAGAAGACCCTGAATTCACGTCGAGCAACTTTGACAGGGCTCATGTCAGAATCGACTCGGTCCGCTTCAAGATTGTGGAGGAATTAGAAGAAGGAATCCTGATGAGCCGGAAGGCGCTCGAGCATCACCAGCTTCGGATTTGTGATGATGGTGACATCGTCGAAATGTTTAGCTCAGAAAACCCGCTTTCTCGCATCCTTCTCTCCAAGTTGATGCCGGGAGCGCGAGTTCTCACACAAGCTCCGCCAAGGATTTTTAGGAATGGAAGTGAGAGCAGGGCAAACGGCGATGGCAACGAGCAGGCCCAAGAATTGCCACCCACTAGCAAAGGTACTTTAGAGGCGAGAAAAGAAGACAAGCTGGGGCCCAAACACAAGGAAGGAGGGCGGAAGGAAGTACAGGAAGAACGTGAGCAGATGGAGCACGACAACGACGACAGCGGTGAAGAGTTTCCCGAATCGCTTTCACTCTTGGATAGAATCTCAGCTGATCAGACTGTGCGCAGTGTTTCGAAGCCGAAGCCCAAAGCACCTTCAAAGGACCTTACCCGGAAGGTCCATGGCTCACACACTTCTCCAGAAGATGCTGATACTGCCAAGGTCGCCAAGGGAAAGAGGAACGCCGCAACTGGTAGTTTTGACGCTAATCTTTACGTCTTGAAAGACTCCTCAAGCCTTCGAAGCAGGATTTCGGACAATCCGAGCAATTCAAAGAGGCAGAGAGTGGCACTGATTCCGTCCGATCAAAACTACGGCCAAAATGATCATCGCAAGATCTCAAACGGAAGCGAGCGTCGAAGCATTCAGACCTCCGGGGAGAGGTGGTATCAGCCTAAGAAATTTGGCACTGGCGAGGAAGCTGGTGAAGCGACACGAAAGTGGCCACATAGGGATCCACGACATGCGTATTCAGCATACGAATCGGTATACGTTTCCGAGGATCCGATGGATGAGGAAAGCCAACTTTACCGAGAAACATCTGATCTGAATCCTGAAGAGATCAAACAGGCGTCTGCAAAGAGTCGTCAGATACTTCGAGAAATGCAACAAAGGCGCCGTCTCCAAGCTAAAGCGGCTGCGGTACCTGCTGAAAGGAGTGACAGTCCGGTTCCAACCGACCCGGTGATTCCTGATGGAGTTTGTGAGCGTGGCGATCCTAGCTCTCAATATCTGCGCAAACAGCGCGACTCATCTTCAAGCCAGGAACGTCCACCTCCGCCAGGTCCTCCGCCTCCAAAGCCTTTCCACCGGTCTCCAGATTGGCAAGGGGTGCGCATGCCTAGGACAAGCGAGCCGCGAGGCAGCCAGGCGTCACGACACCACGGCCGCTCGTCGACCTATTCCGTCTCCAGCTCCGCTCTTAGGTACGGCCAGCGCTACGACCCATCTTGGTCTTACCGCAAAGACAGCTTGGGTGCAATCGATCCAGACTACTACAGGACCCGCAACAGGCAGAACTCAAGAAATTGGCAAAATGCAAACTTTTATGAATAGTGGCCGATTTCTGGGAGGCTCCGAAATGAGTCACCAGAGCCCCTCTACACCTTACTTTGCTCAAAGGCTCTTCGAAGGAAAGGAGACTTTTTGAATACTTTAAGCGGTCTGATGATTATTAAAGCAAAAAAGCAATCGAGAGGGGAAGGTTGAACTCGTAAGTGAGATCTCATACGGCTTTTTTTGAGTAGTTTCCTCCACGACTGTACTGTACAGAATCAAAGAAAATGAAAGGGCTTCAAGCCATCTCAAGCCATCATACTTGTGGCAATCCGAAGACTCGGCATCATCAGCAGACCAACTCGAATCCGAACACCTTTCTCGATTTCGAATCGCAACCCTGGTTTCCCTCACCTCTACCTCTCCTTTATAGATTTGTCCCACGCTCACCGATCATCGCCTCCATCGTAGTATCTGTAGTTGGGGCAACTAAGGCTCTTTAGTGTATCTGGCTGAATATGTTTTGATCAATCACATTCAACTGCGACACGCGGGTGACTGTCACGACTCACGAGTCTTGATTCCTGTGACGTTGAAAATCAGAGCTTTAAAAGAGCGGAAGCACCACGCCAGCAGACGGCTCTGGAGTGGATGGTGAATCCGGTTGCGGGGTGTCCTTGCAACGAACCCCTTGTTTCGGGGCGGCAACATCTGCTCCACAAAAAACGGCCTCTGGCATCCGAAAGAACAAGTATGACTACAGAGTTTGTTGTGAACACGGCCAACTGAGACATGAGTGAGGCGAATCCATTCCCGAATCATGTGCTGACGGTCGCGTTCCGAGGAAGCACCTTACGGGTCTTGCGTGTCGGTGCAAGAAACCGCCGAAATCGCTTCGCTCGTGTCAAAGATAAGAAACATCAACAAACGAGAGCGCAACACCATCCTTGCAAAAACCTTTCTCAGTTTACCGAAAAAAAAAAAAAAAAGGAAAACCTCAGCTTGCCAAAAATACAGGCTTAGAGGGGGGGGGGGAAGGGACAGGAGAAATGGGATGCAACGGGAAGGGGGGCAATGGTAACATTTGGAATTTGACAACCGAAATGTCAAGAAGGATGCTTCATCTTATGGCCTCAATGAAGGTCTTTTCCCGATCCATACAAGATTCCCAATTGCAAACGGCTTGGATTTTTCAGGGGTTGACCGGTACGAAGTACAAGCTTTAGTTGCTCAGTTGATCCCACAGTTGCTGTGACTGTTTAGGAGTGAGACCAGATAAGGGACCTTATCTCTCTCGCTCTCTTGCGCCCTTCCCCCTCCCTTTCGCATTCCCAATCCCTGCTGCCTCATCTACCCTTATCAAAGGCGGAAATCTCATCCTGCGTGTAGACTACTTCAATCGTGAATGTGAGCTCGGTCTCTCAGATTCCCACTCAACAGCTCGTGACTGCTGTGAATGAGTGACTTTAGCCATCCCCAGCTGACAAAACCAACCTCGCCCCCGGTTCTGTCACAGGCGAACCTTTCCTTTCTTTTGATGCACGCTTTCCCTCAGTTACTTTTAATAAGGAGGGAAGGCGAGACAAGGAAAGGAGATTTACATATTCGGGTGTCCCAGAATGAAGGTAGGGCTCGATTAACCCTTAACGAAAGGGAAAGGAGAGGGGGGAGGAATAGAGGGTTAAGTGGAGCGGACGAAGGGAACGGCTCCCCGGCCTCCTCCCTGAAAGCCAAATGACAAAACATTTTCGGGTCAAGAGAGTGAGCATCCTTTATCTGGAGGGAAAGGAATCGCAACTTCATCTTCTTTTTTTTTGCCATGGAGACACACGACAGAGTCAAATTTAACCCCTCCGTCCTTCATCTTTATTGTCAGGACCCGACGTTCAAGGCGAAAACAAGGAAAGGCGAAAAGAAAAGGAAAGGAGGAGGCATACAGATATCCAATCTTTCACTCCCATCACCACAGGGTCCCCTTTTCGATCCAAATCTCTCTCTGGGCTCGCCACTCGACCAGGTCGTCGCTCTCATCAACAACGTCACTCAGGCGCAAGGATTCTCAACCCTTACCCATTCAATTTTTCATCTCTCCCTCCCTCCCTCCCTCCATCTCTCTCTCGCTCTCTCTCTCACTCTCTGTGTGCAGGAAAGTTCCAAGCCATTGCTAAGCAATGTCTACCATTGGGCACCCGGATCCGATCCCACAACCTCCTACCCTTCCAAACGCGGACATCTCAACTGATCCGAAACGGGATCGCGCCTCTTCAAGCATACAGGCAAGAGGTGCTCTGATGAGGAACACGGCAGCCCTCCTGATCGACGGGGCTCAACATGCGACCCTCAACCTGCTCGGTCACGCCCTGACACTGAGCTGTATCCTACCGGCCCTCGCTTTGAGCGTTTCACCCGACTGGATCAAGCTCAGCGGACCCGCCGGTCATTTAACCCAGGGTACGTTACCATTCCCTCAGCATCCTCCTTAGCTGGGGCTGCTCATCAAACCTCAAATTCGCGGATCGCCTAATTTCCCTTCATGGGCAAGCGTGCATGATCGATTGATCCTATTCCGTCTTCGATACCCTTCCTTTGGGATTGCCAGTAACATGGGATGCTCACGATTGGCTTGAGGAAATGGAATTTCACCGTTTAGCTGACTTCCTTTTGGGGTGAGTTCTTCTCTCTCTTATTACCTTGAGACCTCTCTCTGCGAATGATTAGGAGAGAAAGGGCCTCAACTCACGCCTGTATGCCGATCGAACGGCCCGAAATGCTGCAGAGTCGGCAGCAACAACGTTCTCACCAATCAAAGGGTGTCACATGTCGCTCTCCCGAGCGAGGGGGAGGTAATCCTAGGCACAGCAACAATGACCTTGGAAAATAGCGTGGAGCGAGAGGAACACGCCTCATCCAAAGGTTTGGAGCTCTTGCTACAGGACAGCGATGACGACGAGAGCGTCGAGACACTTCCCCCGTACGAGGACTGATGCAGGAGGAGAAGAAGAAAAACTTGCTCTTGAAACTATGTATGCGGATCTGATTGGACCTGATCCATGTTGAGAGGCATTCAATCGCTGTATCGCTCGATAAGGCCTTCGACTTACAAATACGGACGGGATCGGTGCAAATCCTTGCCGAGAAAGAAGAGAGAAGAGTAAGGAGAAACCCATCCTCGAACTTGAACAAGACCACGGCCTAGGTTTGGCGAAGAACTTGACGGTGACAGAGCCTCTGCCTTGCAGAACGACCCAGAGACACATCCAACCGAATTTCAGGTCCCTCCCTGCCTCGAACCTTGATCAGTCCACACTGTTTGAATGGCATGCACTATCCGTCTTATGGTTTCTGACCTCTTTCTGGTCCGGATCCTTCTCCATTAGTTGCCGTTTTGCTCCTACTCTTGCCTTTTCTTGTACTTCTACCCTTTCTATACCTTCCATCCTTGGCTCGAGTCGTCTGACATCTGATTACGGCCTCTGGCAACAAACGCACCATCCCATCTACTCGGGCGTGATTGAACTCCTTATCCTGTAAATTTTCTTCTTCCATTCTTACTCCCTTGAGAGAGACTTGATCTTTTGCTCCAAAGGAGATGATTGTTAAGCGGTCCAAAATTGACTGGAATTGATTCGGTATTGGGATGGAGGCAGAAGAGGGGAATCAATCCACTCGACGGAGTGAATTGTTGGATCAAGAAGTACAAGTTGAATGTGACCATGTTTTCCTTTCCTTTTTCTCTCACTGCTTTTTTCTCCCCTTTCCTCCCCTATGTCCCTTCTTCCATCCTAGCGTTCATGGTGGCCACCTCGAGTGCGTACGATACAGCGAGCAAGGCATTGTTCCAAAGGCAGGAAGGTGGCTCTTTTGAGGAATGAAAGGAATCTGGGGCTTGACAAGCAAAAAGATATAAGAAGGAAAAAAAAAACAAAAAAAAAACAAAAAAAAAAAACAAAAGACTAAAAAGAATCCCCCTGTTTTTCAACCCTGAGAAGGACCGATGGTACGAGTGACACCGACCTTGGAGGAGGAGGAGTTGGTGCTTGGTTTGGATTGAGAGCTCTTCCCGTTGGACTCGATCGCTTCCTCCTCATCCCTTGGTTCGGCGGCAACAGGAGCTTCCTCATTGACCACCGAAACCCTTGACCTCGCCCTTGCTGCTTCCCTTTCGGCCTCTGCCCTGATGGCAGCGGCCTCCTCCTCGGGGCTGAGGGGCAAGGCGATTCTGCCTTCTCTCCTCGCTTCAATCCTTGACCATGCCAAGCTGGAGACAAGGGCGGTTAGTTGAAGGGCCATGGAGAGGATGATGGCCGCCGTATGGACGGCAGGCCGTGAGACGTCACCGGCCACAGTGATCTTCTTGTGCATCAAGAGGCCCGCGTTCAGGTAGATGCCGGCCACAGTCCACGTGAAATCACCAGTCGCAAAGATCCAAAGCGAAGATAGGACGCCGAGGCCAGTCGTGATGCCGAACGCTGGCCAGAGACCCTTGTTGAGGTCGTACGGTGCCTCCCAAGCCAGAGCCATGAAGAGTTGTTGCCAGAGGTCGACTTGAAGGATGACAACCAGGAACATTTTGACGGGAACGTGGATGAACAGCCAGTCGAGCGGGTGCCTCGAGGACGGTTTGTACCAGACAGCAAGCACAATCGAATTGTAAAGGAGCAGCAAGGCGATGACGCCGAGGCAACCGGTGGCCAGTTCAAACGTGATCGTTCGGTTGAGGACCCAAAATATGGCCCAGAGGACCATGAGGTAGTTAGCGAGAGCCAACCTGGTACCGACCCCGTGAACGAGCGCCTTCTTGGTCTCGCTTTGTCTGGAAAGCACGGCCAAGGTGGAAAAGCCGATCAGGAGGAGGTAAAGAACGGCCCAATAGAAGAGAATAAAATTCTCGTTGGGAGACATGTAGGTCGGGTGCAACCTGCCGACGCTCCCCAGACTCGGATGGACGAGGAAGGAGCAGATGATCATCGTGGTCAACTGGAGGAGGACCGATAGAGGTGTCAGGACTTGGATCCTGACATGCGACTTGACCTCAGATTCCGTCAGTGCGACCTGGCCTGTCGAGCTCTCCCCCGCGGACCGGGGGTGAGAGGAAAAGCTGGGAAGGTGGTTGCTGCGAGACATTTCTTGCTCGGGATCCTCGGGGCTGTAGATGTAGTCGGGTTGCTCTCGGTGTGACTCTGAGGAGCGCGCTGTCATTTGGTGGGAGAGTGGAAAGTACGGAGTCTGAGGGGAAAAAGAAGAAAAACAAGAATAAAAACGGCGAGCTGAAGATCCTCTTCCTCCTTTCTTCCTCTCACCCTTTCCGATGTGTGAACTGCGATATCTCCGTTGGAGGGTATGAGATCCGTCTCCTGAATCGTTCCCGAGTCTTGAACACCTCTTTTTGTGGATGTCGTTCTCTTTCTGAGAGCGGGCAGAGCTGAGAGGGGAGCAGATGTGCGGAAAGTTCAAAATGAGGTTGCGGATGGAGGTAGGGAAGGAGGGGCAGCGGAAGGATAGTGTTGGAAAATTGTCAAGATCAAACAAAGCTCGGACGGTTACCCCGTGTGAGCAAAGGGGTTGAAGAAGGGGGATGACGGCGGCATCTGGCATCTTGATCTGCGTCTGCATGGCTTGGCTGGTTTGCTGCCGCTCGGTTGCCCCCCCCCCATGAAAGAAATCGAATCGATCCCATGATGTCAACCAACGGCGCTTCTTACCTCAACATCCCGGTTCCTCTCCTTCGCCTTCGCATAGTGGAAAAAGTGGAGGTGACCCGATACATCAACTTTGGAATCGGGATCGGCCGATTGAGAAAGGGTGGGGGGGCTTTCCCACCTTCCCCGATCCTCGCACGGGCAACACGATTTATCCTTCCCAACGTTGAATTTTCAGCTCAGGTCAACCCACGACACAACAATCAAACTGAGACACGCGAGAGAGGCAGGAAAGAGACAGGGAAGAGACATGGAAGAGGTAGGAGAAGAGCCGACCGACTCTCGCCAAGTCTCCAGCCCTTTCAACCATCTCACTCCTGACCCTCAGCATCCTTACCTTGACTAGGTCAGCCCATAAGGCTAAAGCTTCTTTCAACCTCTCCGCTACAAAATCCCTCGGCCCATCCATCCTGGTTTCGTCTTCAGCCAACACTTGTCTCAAGCTGGCGAACTGACAAGTAAATAGCTAGAAGGTGCTTGACGACACCCGTCATTCGCCGCCTGTCGCTAGGACCACGAGTCATGGCGCCATTTTTGCCTTCCTTGGCGGCCTCGCACTTGCTCAAGCAGAACCACAACCAGCGCGAGAACGATGACCTGGATACAGGAGCAGCAGCTTCGGCAGCAGCTGCGGCCGCGGGACCAGCGTGGAGGCAATTTCCCTTCTTTGAGCCACAGACTGTAAGGGACATGTCCGACTTTTCTAAGCCGCCGTCCGCACTCGGTAGCCCAAACGAAGTGGCCGCGATCGTCACTTGCCCCATAAGACCCCCTCTCCAAGCATCGAACGCCAACAGCACCCTTGGCTCCGGCCTCTCGAGCACCCCACTAAAGAATGGTCGAAAGGCCGATCCTCGGGCCAGCTCGTGGGAGCCTTCGGTCCTTGTAGGGGATATTTCCGGCCAGGTTCGTGTGTTGGACCCCAAGCTCTTCTGTGAACTGGCAAGCTGGGACGCGTATTCCAAAGATGGATCAGGAGGCAGGATCACCCACATTTCGTGTGACTCCAGAGGTCGCGTAGTCACTCTAGGGGAGGAGAATGGCAGTCGTTTCCCCATTCTCAGGATATGGGATCTCAGGGTTGGAGGAAAAGGTCCCGGCTCTGGCTCGTGGTCCCCGCGATTGCTTTCTGAGGGCAAGGTTCAGCATGGCAGCAAGCCGAATCCCGTGAGTACCTCCACTCTTACCACTGTCAAGGCTTTTTGCTCGTTCCTTACTCATTCGCTCTCTGGCGCATTCGGGGATCACCTTCTATCAGGTTGCAGCCATGACACACACTCCTTCCTTGTCTTTCCTCTCCATTGGCTTGGCCGATGGAACTGTCCTGCTCCTTCGTGGCCTGGACTCTACCCTTATGACAGCATCCACAACAGCTAGTGTCGCCAGTGCATCGGCATCTGGCTCCAAACGGATTCCAGCTGTTGCCCTTCCGAATTTCAAGGTTGTGTTCCAGCCATCCGCGAACAGCTCTTCCGGAAGCTTGCAAGAGCCGGTGACTGCTCTTGGATTCGCGGAGGCAGCGTCTTCTATTCTCACACAGCAACAGACCACCTCAAGCGGCACGGCTGCTAGGCAAAACGGATATGCACCTCGAAAGAGGGTTCCGAATCGGCAAGGTAGAAACGTTGAGGGGCAGCAATCTACTGACAAGGCCCAGGTTCGAGAGACCGGCCCTAGCACGGTGTATCTTTTCATAGTGACCCTTTCCCGGATTCTTCGGTATGTCGTGGTAGGGAAAGGTGCTGGCGGCTCACCTTCGATACTGGACGACGTGGGATGCGCTCTAGGTTGCGCTGCGGTTGTCCCGAGAGGCAGCGTCGTCCAGACTGGAGTTCCAGGAGGGGGCTCTGCTGGAAAAATGGTGATTGCCAGGGAGGAAGCCGTCTACATAATCGGTTCAGAGGGCCGCGAGGCTTGCTTTGCTTACGAAGGGCCAAAAGCACGCATACATGTCGCTTGTTCCCAAGTGGTCATCATTTCTCCCCCGTTCCAGGCTTCATCGGCATCTGCGTCGGCAACTGTGCGGAACTATGTCTCTGGAGGCCCGTTCTCGCCCTCATCCTCAGCCTCGAGGGGATCGCCTCTTAGCAACGGACCACCAAGCATAAAACGTGGAATGAGTGGGAATGGACTGCCAGAAATTGCCAAAGTCACCGTCTTCGACCTCGACAACAAGTTGGTAGCATATAGTGGGACTTTTGAGGGAGGAGTCAGAGAAGCCTGGCTCGGGCCGGCCGGCGAGATTCTCGTGCTGGGAGACTCGGGTGCACTGACGAGGCTGGAGGAGAGGCCACTGCGTGCAAAGCTCGATATATTATACCGCAAGTCCCTATTCCTCCTCGCTGTCAATCTGGCGAAATCGCATGCCGAGAGAGCAGGTTCACCGGAAGCGGCCGCTCGCGTGGAAGCCCTAATGGCGGACATATTCCAGAGGTATGGTGACCATCTGTACGCGAAAGGAGATTTTGAAGGAGCGATGGCTCAGTACGTCAAAACCATCGGCTACACCCAACCGAGCTATGTGATCAGGAAGTTCTTAGACGCCCAGAGGATCACGAATCTCACCACTTACCTTCAAGAACTTCACTCTCGGGGCATGGCGAGCTCTGATCACACCACCCTACTTTTAAATTGCTACACCAAACTGAAGGATGTCGCTTCCTTGGACAAGTTTATCAAGAGGCCTGCTCCCGGACCACGAAGGCCTTCTTCCCCCGGTCTCGACGGAGATCACGTCGAAAATGGAGAGAGCAGCGATAGGGACGAACTTCCTTTTGATCTAGCAACCGCGATGAGGGTCTGCCGCCAAGCCGGCTACTATGGACATGCCGCCTACCTGGCCAAGCGTTACAACGAACACGATGAATATCTTCGAATCCAGATCGAGGATGCTGGCGACTTTGAAGACGCCCTGAAATATGTCCGGAGCCTGAGTCCGGAAGAAGCCGAGAAAAATTTGCTTCAGTACGGGAAAACCCTGCTCGACGAGCTTCCCGACAAGACCACAGACCTCTTGATTGAGTTGTGCTCCGGTGTCTTTGTTCCTATCGACGCCGATTCCCCTCAAAGTCTTCCAGGCGGCCTTGGAAGCAAGGACTCGGCAGGCCGGAGCGCCGCAGCAGCCTATCTGAGCTATCTCCAAGTCGGCGCTTACAGCAAGGGTACCGCTTCCAGCGCCAAGACGGGATCCTCCACGCCTAACGGAGAGAATGGGTCCAAGAGGAACTCTGCATCTGCCGTCGAGCCGTACAAGCTCGATCGTGCTCCAAGGAGGAAGGGGACAAAGTCATCTGGGCCAGAGGTTTCGAGCATTAACGCACCGTCTATGGGGGAACCCGAACAGGCCGACGAGGAAAAAGTGGAGGCGTATCCTAAGCCTCCTCCCCGCCTCTTTTTCGCTCACTTTATCCAGCACCCTCAACAATTCACGAGATTCTTAGAGACTATCGCACTGGCAAGGTATGGGCAAGAGGTAGACATGGATTTACATGCGCCGTCCCACGACCCACTTTCGCTGGAGAATGGGTTCAAGAATGATTTGAACGATGAGGTGGAGACAACGAGGATCCTGATGGAGCTAGGAATCGATACTGACATAGGCTCCGAGGACCCCGATGCGGCTGATCAGAAATCTATCTGGAACACTCTACTTGAGCTTTACCTGAGCTCCTCGCGGCCTGACTCGGCGAACGTCTTGGACGGAGCTAGAAGACAGGCTCAGAGGGAAAAGGCTCTCCACCTTTTGGAGCAACATGACAAGCTGCCTTACGATATCACTCACGCGCTCGTCCTCTGCTCAACCGAGAAGTTCACGGAAGGGCTGATCCTTCTCTACGAGAGGATGGGCATGTACGAAGACATCCTGAGACACTGGATGGATCTCAGCATCGAAAGGAAATACGAATCCGGCAACCGGGAGGTAGACCACCGCAACGAGGAAGGCGATCCGGGATGCAAAGTCATGGCAGCGTTAAGAAAGTACGGTCACATGAGACCTCACCTTTACCCCATGGTCCTGAGATATCTTGTCTCGGAAGGAAGCATCTTGACAGGGCACAAGGAGGACCTTGGCTCTGTCTTGAGTCACATCGAATCCAAGAGCCTGATGAGTCCACTGGAGGTAGTCCAAGCTCTTTCCAAGACTGGAGTGGCATCTGTTGGTCTCGTAAGAGACTACCTTACCAGGTCGATCATGAAGGAAAAGGAGGAGACAGAGGCCGTAAGTTTCATTCCGAGTCGTGCATCCTGTGCCCCGCGCTCTCTTCGCCCTGTCTGGCGTTTCAAGACCGTGGAGCTGCCCAGCTGACCAAGCCCCTTTCCCCAACATCTTCTCCAGGACACTCTTGAGTCGCAGAATTACAATCTTGCGACGAATGCCAAATTGGCCGAAATCTTGGAACTTACCGACGTCTCCACACCTCAAGTCTTCCAGTCCACCCGCTGCACAGCGTGCGGGGGTCAGATGGACTTGCCGAGCGTTCACTTCATGTGCAAGCACTCGTACCATCAGAGATGCCTGGGTGAGAATGATGTCGAATGCCCATCCTGTGCCAGGGATTTCGGCAGGGTGCAGGATATCAGGAGGAGCAACGAGAACCTGAGCAACAGGCACGATCTGTGAGTTGTTTTTTCATCCTTTTTCTTCCCATTCCCTCTTTCCTAGGATCCAGCACTTGCGAAATGCTTACAGGCGATCGTCGTTTGCTCCACTTTGGCCTTCACTTCCACATTCCCTGATCAAACACCTGCCTGGTCTAAACTTCTCCAGCTTTATCTCGGAGATCGAGGAGTCTAAAGACGGTTTCGCTGCGGTGGCCAATATGTACTCGAAGGGACTGATGGGACTCGTCCACACTTCAGAACTGTCCTCTTGATCGCCGGAAGACAACTTGCCTCCCCCCTCCTCCCTCCCCTCTTCACCTCCATTCCGTCTTTCACAGTTTTTTCTTTCCCTCTCCGTGCACCAATCAGATATTGCGCATCGTCATCCATCCCTTCCTCCCCTTGAACAATACCCCAAAACCGCTTCTACCCTCCCGGAAACTCGTCGTTCCCCAAGCATGGAGGAGGCAGACCGCACAGACGATGAGGAACCAAATCATGAAGAACAAGCAGGAACTTCCCTGCCCCTCTCAGAACCGAAATCTGGGCCTAAGAGAGTGTTAGGTGGAAAGATGGGAAAGAGGGGAACGGAATAGGAGCATTCGATCAACAGGTTGAGGAAGAACACCCACCAGTCCCATCCCCCACCCCTAGTCGGGGAGTAACCTTTCCTTGAGTTGAAAAGGAGGAATGGGAAAGTAGAGGTTCAACATGAGGCGAATCATTTGGCGAAGAGGGGCGACGGGGGTCCAATGAAGCGTTTCGGGTTTTCTAAGGAAGGAAGTTGGGGAGAGATATATGAAGGAGGGGGGGG
>KZ819751.1:41172-63256 GCA_003144235.1 Violaceomyces palustris | reverse complement strand
TTTTTTTTCCTTCTTCTTCTTCTTCCTTCTTTTCCCAACTTAATGGCTTTTCCAGGCGATTGAGGGGGATGGTTGTCGAGGTAGCGAAGATGGGAGGAAAGTGAGGACAGCTTCAGGGTGGATCACTTGTTGGAAAGGTGCTTCCTATTGCTCATAGTTGAGACTTCTTGGTCAAGGGTGGGGATCGCGTTTCTGAGTACAGGTCGCCCAAATGGTTGTGATGGGAAGACTTGGGTCGCTACGAGGTGGGTGATCACGATCTCTCACACGCTGGATTCGAATAGCAACACTCACCACTCTCTGGAACACCGACACCTCTTTTTTCTTTTCTATTCTTTCCTTCCTTTATTAATCCTTTTTCTCTTTTTTTTTTTTTTACTATTCTTCTTTTACGCTTTGTCAGGGAATCGCTTGTTTGGCTCCCGATCTTACTTTGATTTGCCGATCTATTGAGCTCTTCCTGCTCAGCCTCCTTCGGTTCATGCTCCTAATCCACCCAGGTCTATCTCCTTCTTCATTCTTGAACGCGATCGGGCAAGATACGATCGGGAGATCGATTTTTTGCTTACATAAGGTCCCTACTTCTGTGGCCGTGTCTCCACATGGTTCTTGAACCACATGCGTGAGTTAGTTTTCACTTTCGCACCTTCGCTCCTCGACTCTCGTTCGTCTCTCACCCTCACTCACCTCACCTCAACTTTGATTCAGAAATCGAACTCAAACATGGGCCATGGAACGAACGACAAGCTCTTTATCACCCCAGCAGAGCATGTGAGTAGTCAGCCCAATGCCATCCTTGCATAGAGTCACTTGCAATTCTCCTCTCACACACCCACTTCGGACCCCTCCTACCTACAGTCTGGCGTGTACGGGCAACATGGCGCCACGACAGGCGCAAGTTCGAAGAAGGCGGAGACGGGGTACCAGAGGTTACCGTTTGATTGCTGTGCCATAAGCTTGCAACCTTGGACGAATCCGGTCTGCTCAAAGGAAGACGTGAGTTCATGTCCGGCCTTCCTTCCCTTCTCTACAAGCCAAATCGACGAATCTATCCTCTTATGATCAGAGATCATTCTGAAACCTCATCCATATCGTCTCATGGACCATCTATCGTACCACGTTCACCCTAAAACCCGACTGGGAACAGGGCACCATTTTCGAACTGACCAACGTCATACCCTTCGTCAAAAAATACGGCGTCAACCCCGCCACGGGGAAGGAGATCGACCTCGCCGACCTGGTGAAGCTCAACTTTTCAAAGAATGAGAGAGGATCCTACCACGACCCTGTCTCTTTCAAGGAGTTCGGCGAGCACACGCACATGGTCGCCGTGGCCCCCTCTGGCAACGTCTTCTCCTACGAGACCGTCTCTCAACTCAACATCAAGGCCAAGTTCATGAGGGATCTGCTGACGGATGAACCCTTCACCAAGAAGGATATCATCACCCTTCAGGTGAGATTTTTATCCATTCTATCCTAAATCTCTGGCTCGATCTTTCCTCCGTGACCCTCAGAACAGTTCACAATGAATTCAATATGAATTCAATATGAAACTTTTGCGACCTCTGTTCCATCAACCAATCGCAGGATCCACACAACGCCGAACAGAAGGACATAAGCCAACTTCATCGTGAGTGGAAACGAAGAGCTTCTTGAGGAAAGGGCAAAGAGGTTCGGCAAAGTTCACCAAAGCTCAATCTTAACCCTTCTCTTGTTTAAACCGTCTTCTTTGTCCGATCACAAAGATGTAAAACAGAAATTGGTGGTCACAGAGGCAGACAGGGGAATCAAGGATTCGGAAGAGGTCAACATAAGTGCAACGGGGAGCGCAGGGAGTCTCCTCAAAAAGCTTAGGGAACAAAGAGAAGAAGAGCAATCAAATGCTTCAACCTCTGCTCTGTCCAAGGACCGAAAGGCTCCGACCCCTTCGGCGGTCAACCCTAAATCGTCCAACCTCCCTTACAACTTGGGAGTGGCGAGCACAGGAATGACTGCAGCAAGTTTCACCAGCTCTGGCCTGACACCCAGGACAAAGAGCGAGAAAGTTCTGATTGACGAGGAGGAGTATATGTTTGAGCAGGTCTCAAAAGGAAAGGGGAAGGAGAAGGAGAAGGGCTACGTCCGGATTTCGACCAACTTCGGACCTCTGAACCTGGAGCTCCACTGCGATAAGGCTCCGAAGACTTGCTACAACTTCCTCCAGCTCTGCCGGCAAGGAAAGTACGACGATACGATATTTCATCGCAACATACCTGGGTTCATGATCCAAGGCGGCGATCCCACGGGAACGGGGAGGGGAGGGGAGTCGTTCTGGGGCAAACCTTTCCGGGACGAGCTTGACAATCCCGGCGCTTACCGTCACACCGGCAGGGGAATCCTCAGCATGGCCAACAAGGGTCCCGGTACCAACGGGAGCCAATTTTTCCTTACCTATCGGGCTACTCCCCACCTTGACAAGAAGCACACCGTCTTCGGCAGATTGGTCAATGACGAGAAGGAGAAGGATGTGCTGAAAGCAATGGAGGAGGTTCCTACCGAGTCGGGGACGGACAGGCCTCTACGGTCCATCAGGATCCTTGAGGTAGGCATATTCGAGGATCCGTTCGAGAGATACAAGGAGAAGCTGGAGAAGAAGTTGAAGCGGGAGAATCCGACGGACGAGGATCGTATCCGAAAGGAGGAGAAGAGGAGGAAGAGAGAAGAAGATAGAACGACTTGGTAAGTCCTTTCCGCGCATCTGCGGTTTCTTGCTTGTTTTTTTTTTCTTTTCTATTTTTGATTTTTTTTGGTACCTTCAACGATCCTCTTTCATAATGAAGTGCAGCATTGAGATTTGGAATGTTCAGCTGACATTTGCCTTGGTGAATCACTCTTCAATGCCTTCACTACCACTTTTATCGCCTTCGAAAATCATATCAAGGCTCGGGACAGAGCTGCCTAGAAAGGAAGGCAAAAGCGGAAAGAACGGGGATGAGGCGTTGAGCGGACTTGCCAGTGGTGGTGGAGGGGTGGGAAAGTACCTCGGCGGGGTGAAAAAGTCTACGGCCGCCATTGTGCAGAGAGGACCGGCGATTGGGGGCGGAGAGCAAGCGAAAAAGAAGAGGGGTGGTGGAGGATTTGGTGATTTCTCCGGGTGGTGAGCGAACCGTGCTTCCGGCAACTGTCGATTCGGAGACTTCTTTGTTGATGTCCAAGGGTTGGGGGAGTTGCAACTCCACAGTGCCGATCCCCCCTCTCCGGCAGTTGCAGATTGCCTTCGCTCCCCATCTTTCTTTTGTCAAACATGCCGGTCAAGGAAGTTGGTTACCCCAGAATGCATGCACACTCCGCACTTGCCCTCGACGTCAGGGATGACCTGAAGCATGAACGCTGATTTCAGAAATCATGGCAGAGGCAAGGTAGGATTCCCTCGCCTTGGAGTCAGCCTGCTCGCAAACTGCGTCATTCTCCCCCTTCCTGGATGGGTTTATCGTGGTAAAAAAAGGCGCATCATAAGAGTGTCGAGGAGTTGAACGTGCCTCGCGTGATGACTGACAGTCTATGACACAAGCCCAAGAGCCTGACACGGAGAGCCGAGTGAGCAGAGGGATGGAATATGTTAACGCCTTTTACATGTGTCGTGTTGGGAGGAGAGACTGGATCCCGGCTTTCCTGCGACTACGGCCGAAAGCCGTGTTCCGAGCTTGCAAGTTACCGGTCACCGGAATGAAAGAATCCAAGTCCAGGGGAGGAATCTCCGTAAACTGGACTACAATACTATTTCGACTACCACACATCACACCAATCTAGTGAAAACGTACCTCAAGGTATGTGGTTCTTTCAACACGGATCTTAATGGTGCTAAGCGATGTTGGATGAGCTTTCAGTCCATGACGAGCAAAACAACATGTAAAAAGCGGTGACCTAGCTTTTGCAAGAGGTTTCGAATCCTCTCTTTACTCCACGTTTACTCCACGGAACAAAGTTTTCCTCACCACGTTTATACTGAGATTAGGATAGAATAATATGCAAGTGGACATACATACATATTTTTAGCACCCAACCTCGAAGCTCAGTCTTACCCACTTGAAATCGACTTTGACGATGGGCAATAAAATGGATCACGACGTTAAAAAGGTGGAAACATTCGGCCGTTCGGACTTTTGAGGCGAAATCCACACCAAGCTATGCCTATCGTGGCATAAATTTAGTCCTCTTTGAAGAACAGTGATGAGTCGTCACAAGGATCAAGCATGAATTCCCCCACCCTAAGAATCCCAAGGGTCCTTGCTTGCTTGCTTGGGCGACAAATGTTGTAAGCACGACTTACTACTACTTTATGTACCACTCTTTAAAAAAGTCATTAGTCACGACATGCAAGTGGTACGCCCGCTCCTATCGCACCTGGCCCTCGCTGCCCCTTCGCGCCTTTCGGCCGGCCGCTCGGCGCTTTCACCATGGCAGGGAAAACATTTTTACATGGCCTCGAAGCGATCGTGAATTTTTCACCGGAGGGCGGTCGGTGGGGAATACGAAACTACTCTCTCCCTTACACTCATCCTAAACACCAGGTCGCAACCGGCTCTCGCTCCGCGATTGGCCCAAGTCGAGGTTTCGTCCCTTCTCCCTGATTCCTTCTTCCGTTTCCCATCCTTTTTTTCCCCTTCCCCCCCTCTCCCCTTCGACCTTCCCCATCCCGAACGTCCCGGACCTAACCAGGCGATAAGGGCCTCCCTACCCTGATCCACTCGCTCTCTCCATTCATGCTTCTTGTTCCCCCTCCTTCCCATTCCATGTCCCTTCCCCTCTCACCTCCTCCTTTCAAGAACCTTCTCCTCTACCTCAACCCCCCATCACCCTTTGATTACTCGATGGCTTTGTAAAACCCGAAGACCGGTAAAGGTTTACTTGCGCCGATTCTGTTCGGATGAATGCTAGCTGAGCTAGCCGTGCCTTTGTCCTCTACCACCATCTTACCGCTTCCTCCATCAAAATACTTATACGGGTCCCGAGTTCCTTCCTAACCCGCAATCTTCGATCCTGTTCGCTTCCAACCCTCACTCCTTTCGGATCACTTCCTTGCCGTATCAAGCCTCGTCACTTAGCTTCCGACACCCTCAACAGCATACCAGCAAAAGACTCCCTCGTCCGTCCAAGTCACCATCACCCCCAACAGAATCCGCCAGAATGCCCGAGTACCAATACCTCTCCTTCAGTGATCTCTACCTCTCTTCTCAGTCGAGCTCCTCGAGCCTCTCGAGTCCCACAAGTGCTTCTTCATCCGCTTTCTTACCGTCCTCTTCGTCCTCGAAACACTCTTCGTTGACATCGTCTCAACAATCAAAGCTACACCTCTCCATCTCGAAAGCCCTCTCAACACCAAAGAGGTCCTCAACTATGTCGAGTGTTTGCACAACCTCGTCCTCTTCCTCGTCCTCTTCGTCCTACACGTCCTCGACTCGATCCAGCTCGAGATACAGCAGCTTACGGTCAGGAGGGGGGTACGGTTCGCACTCGAGCTCGGCCAACAGCAGCACCAACACCACTCCTTGCATAACGAGGGTGAACACGAAATACGAAGACGAACCGTTAACACCCCAAGAGGAGGAGGACGAAGAGTGGAGAAGACAAAGACAGATCGAGGTGAGCCCTCTCTTCCCGCTACCCTGCCCTCGCCAGTCCTTCTACCCAATTTAGCTTCCAGAAAGGGGGGAAAAGTTTCAGCTAAACTGACAAATCGGACCTGTGCCGTCTCTTTCACTGTTCGCTCGCCTACTACCCCTCCTTCCACAGATGTACTTCAGCGCTTTCCAAGATGAGGGCAACGACCTTTCGTTGTGTAGGATGCCAAACAGGAGGAATTGAGATTACTATCGGAGATGGGGTGAGGTGGGGGGAAGGGAAAACGGCCCGCCCACAAGATTTGAAAGGGAAAAACGGATTCGAACGGGTTGCGAGGCAGAGAGGAAATTCAATCTCTGGCGAAAAAAAAAGAAAATCGAATCGATCGATTTGACGCGCCCAATCGGACAGATTTTTCCTTTTCCCTGTTCTTCCCCTTCTTTTGGGGGGGGGGGAAAAGACAAGCCAAGACTTTTAGGGCAAAGGGGAAAAGGAAAGAAAGAAAAAAAGAAATAGGGTCTCTTTGTAGTCTCCCTCCCCGCAGCGGTCAAGTCACACGCTTTGTCGCGGGAGGAGAAGGGGACTGGGAGAGAGGAAGAGGAGAGAGCGAGGAAAATTGATTCAATTTCCCCTCCCTCGACCCAAGCCAAGCCTCAACTAAAACACAGCACCCCACCCCGTTTGGCCAAGATCGCATTGGATCGGATCGCTCCGGTAAAACACGGAGCTGGGTGGGGGTAGGGGGGGGGGGGGGAAGAAGGTCAGGTGTGAGGGGAACGAACTTTTTTCCAACCAGTCAAACCCTCACAGCTTGCCTTCTCCCACACGCTGAAGGAAGTGCGAGGGAAAGGAAAGTGGAAGGGGCACGGGAATGAGGGGATGGCAGAAGCAGAGAGCATCAAGCAACAGCAACAGCAGCAGCAGCGGCGTTGGGATTCATGGATACGTTTCACATGTGTACTTTTAGTCAATACCCTTTGCCTCACGAACGAAAACGCATGCAAACACATACACACGCGCGCTCAGAGAGAGAGAGAGAGGGAGGGAGGGAGAGACTCCTCTCAAGCTCACACGAACGCGATCGCTGGCCCCCATAGCCTTGCACTCAGACGCTGAAGGTCAGCAGGCGGATGAGAATCGCCAATTTCTTTTCATCTATCTTTCCTTTGAATGCTTGAGGATCTCAAGGCAAAACCTCCAAGTGCGCATGAATCGAATCGGTCGAATTGAATGCATGGAGCATAGACATGGGCTTGCTTGACTTCAGTGATGAGATGTGGATCGATCCAAGATGGATCTTTGGTGGGGAGTGAAGAGATCGGGTTCCAACTGCACGCACGCCAAAATCATGTGAAAATATCAGTTAGCGTATCATCATGCTTCCTTTCTTGAATGCACAACTACGAACGCTTCCCAGAGGTGACCCGATTCTTTCCCTCCTTGCCATGAACAAAGGGTTGCAGCGTGGCATGAATCCAATGACCACCCAGAGGTGACCCGATTCTTTCCCTCCTTGCCATGAACAAAGGGTTGCAGCGTGGCATGAATCCAATGACCAGCACGCACACACAGGTGAGGGTTTTTTTTTTTCATTGTTTCAAACAAAATCTCCTTCAAGGGAGGACGAGTCCCCCCCCCCCCCCCCCCATTCTTGATGATTGTGACTCACATGTCTAACCAGGGGAGGCTGAGTTCCGCTGAGGCTGAGTTCCGCTTAGGGGATCCCTCCCTCCCATCGCATTCGGATCAGGGGTCGGCACTGGTTTTCTCTTGTCAGCGGTTTCGATTTCCTTTCCTCCTGTGATCTTGTGGAGCTGCATATAAACCGGTTGGGGGGGATGTGTCTGCTGTTCAATGAAGACCAACCATTCCCACCCACCCTTCTTTTAGCCGCTCACAGAACCTTCAGCCTTCTCAAACTGCACTTAGGATCGCCAGTCAAGCAAGGTAAGGTGGCAGAGGGGCAGATGATGGTGTTCAGGAATGTCGTGGCCGCCAATCTGGCTTTGGGACTCTTGGCATCCAGAGTTTTTGGGCTCCCGAGCGCACCGGGCAGGGGGGCCTCCGACCATTCTTCTTCTGATGATCCCCCAACGCAGCAGGTCAGTCCAAGTTTCCGAGGTTGCGATGTCAGAGCTTGGGTTCGGGCTCCGGACTTGAGACCTTCCCATCTCCTGTATGGAGACGTGCGAATCCTCATCAATGGGACTTGGCCCGGATGCGATCAGGTTTCCTCAGCTTCCATCGGGTTTCGATTCAAGGAGAGGTCCATCGTACGTTTCCCAAGCCCCGAGAGGAAGCCTCCCATCAGACCGTTCTTCAACAGTTCGTGGCTCCAGAGCCAGGAGAGAGAGAATGGATGGGGCGATTATGATGATATTTGGTTGAACGATTACGAGCTGGATGACTGGAAATTCGGGAATCGAAGGAAGAACCGCCAGGAGCTGGAGATGGACGAGGCTGAGGCAAGGTACTACAAGGAGCTGGAAGAGTGGTCCGAACAGATGAAGGACAGGTCAAGGTGGATCGTCAAGGCCGAGGAGAGCATCGTCTTCGAGGATTCTTACCCGATCCAGGCCCCCGAGCCAGTGAGCGAACTGCAAGGCGTGCTCGACAGCGTCACAAAGTTCGCTCTCGCCGTCCCCGCAGTCAACTTACCCCCTCTACAGAACGAGCACCAGTCTTCAATCTCTCCCTCGGGCAATTTGGTGAAAGGCGGGAGCGAGAGTCGCTACGAGTACTTTGTCTCGCTCACTTTCTCCAACGGGACCTTTCTGGAGGTCCCCGCCGGCACCACGTTCTTTCAAGTCCAGGGGCCCCCGTCAACATCATCCGCCTACCAACAACCAATCATCGAAGTGACAAAGCCTTTGAAGACTTATGGACAAATTCGCCGCGAGGAGAAGGAAGCTGATGCTCTGGAAGCTTTGGAAGGCGAGCAGAGCTCGGATATCGAGGACGGAGAGTGGGACGACGACGAGTCGTGTGGGACGGAAATGGACGCCGAGATGGTGGCTGAGGTCCGCATCCCCCAAGGAGGAAACTTGAAGGCCGGAGGCAAGTACAACGTGACGGTCACCTTGAAATGGGACGGCGCGAAACGGTTGCAGCCCAATGCGGTCGAGCTTAGTTTGATTAGCTCAATATGGCCATCTTGGTCCGAGAAGGAGATGAAGGAGGCTGGCTCACCCTCGAAGCACATCCGAGAGCTAACAGCCCGTACCACCATGTGGGGTTCACCGACGACGACCCAAACGCTTTGGCAGGACTTCGACCTGGAAAAGAGGAAGCAGAAGGATCCTATGTGGATGATTGAGAGACCCGGAAATCTGGGTCCGGGGGCGGCAAAGGACGTCGAAGTCTCCAAGAACCAAAGCGTTGCCCAAGTGGTGCTGGAGATCCGAGTTCCAATCTCTACTGCACCCGACTTTATTGCCAGGTACATAGAACGTGGAAACAAGATCCATGTCCGAGTCTTCACCGGATGTGACACTTCGAAGGGAATTGGTGGCGATGATCCCAGCGATTCCATTGAAGCGTCAATAGACGAGTGGACTTCGAGGAGGGGGAAGGAATTGCTCTATCGCACGGGACCGAGAACTGCCGAGGTAGAAGTAAAGGTATCAGCCGGAGAAGAGCCTCTGATGCCCATAGGTTACGAAAAGCTTCCAGGATCGCGTCCTCTAGTAGACTACCTTTCCCCAGAGGCCAGAGCACCGCACTTCCACGATCCAAACAGCAAGAGGCTGCCGAAGGAGACCTGGTTCCTCAAGATTTCGGACGTCACGCGCTTGGCGAGCGAGGACCCTCACCAGGACCTGACGCGCAAGACGACAAGGTACACGCGGGAGGCCTGCGACTTCGCCAGGGGTCTCGGTGGTGGCTTCATGCGTGGGGGAAAGTACGTTCCGAGGAACAATTATGACGAGAGGTGCGGCTCAGGCGACGCTTACGTCGGTGCCAGCTGGTTCACGAATGTCTTCCAACCTTGGGCCATGGAGAACAAGATCCGAGCCAAGAAACCTGGAGTGCAGAGTGATGACGCATTGGAGAACGTGGGCGACGGCGTGGAATTCTTTGGACATGCCACGAGGATCAGCTTACTATGAGTGAACCGTGATAGGTTTTCAACTCTTTTCGCTGTTCACAACGCACAACACACAGCCCGATGGGACGTGGCTATGGAAACGAACTCAGTGCTGCAACGGCGGCTGAAGTCATGTTCGGGGAGGAATAAAACACCGGTTTCGTAGAATCCACGTTGGCATCGACGTGTGCCCCTTACCTTGGCTGTCATCCTGCTCGTTACTTGACTATGGCTATCGTATCTCCTCGTGCACGTACTCCGTGGAAGTACGGAGTGCGGCTGTGACTGGGACATGCGTGTTTGAATTGCGCCTGCTTGCCCAAAGGTTTCTAAGAAAAGAGAAGAAGATCGATAGTAAAGTTGAGTCCAAAGGGTTGAGGAAAGGTTCCGACCGGAGGCTTGCAGGTTGCGGGTAGCGTTGCGATTCGGGACTCGGGAGGCCCGGGGCCGAAAAAGAGCAGGGGTCAAAGGCTCTTGCTCGGGCCATCGACTCTGGAATGACAACATTAATGAAGCTCGCACTCTACCATGCAAAAAAGTACGATTCGCATGTATAATGCCATTCGCTTTGTCCTAATCGTAAGCTTCGGATTGGTCTTCGGCTCTCGGGAAAGGTGAAACCGACTAGTGGGAGACAGTTGGTCGGTCTGCCTCTGAACCCAACCCTCCCACGCATCCCTTCCACCTACCTGTTCTTCTCTCACCAAGCTTGGATGGTAGCGATCCAACTGCTGTGGTCTCTATTATCACCTCCATGTATGACATGTACCGGACATGCGGATTACCACTCCCACCCCGAAACCTTGATTCAGATCCGACGCAGGCGGATCGGGAGGACCCTCCATGGCTGCTTGTGGGAATCCGAAAGGACACCACTAAAGTATGTTCCTCATTCCTCTCCTCCAATTCTGTAGGCGCGGTTGAGCTTCTACGATGGAGGCCATGTCGTCAGCGGCACCTCGTGATCCTTTTCGAGAAATGGGAACGTGGACGAGTTGAGGCCATTCATGACTCTTGGATGTATGCTCTTCTGTCATGGTTCGACATATAAAGGCTTTCCCCCTCCCTCTTTCCCTCTCCACCCTACCGACCCCTTGTGGCCGCTTTCACTTTCAAACACACCAGCCCCTTCCCTTTTTTTCTTTCTCCCTTTCCAATATCTCTAGCAAGATCTTCCTCGAATCGACCGTACGTGAGCAGCCAGATCTCTCCGTAAAGTGTCAACCGACCGTTGTGATGCAAGAGGTTCAGGCCCAGATCACCCCGATCCCTCAGCCGCCAGAGTCGTGGCTTTTAGGCAACGTCAAGGAGATCGATGGGGACCTTCCCATCGCAAGCTTCAACAGGCTCTGCGACCTCTATGGAAGCATTGTCAAGCTCAACATTGTCGGGAGGACGGTCGTGCTCCTCTCCTCGCAGCAGATGGTCAACCACGTCTCTGACCAGTCCAAGTTCCACAAGGTTCCCGGCAGGGCCCTAAAAGAGGTCCGGGCCTTTGCTGGAGATGGCCTCTTCACCGCCTACGATGAGGAGCCCAACTGGCTCCTGGCGCACAAGATCCTCGTCCCCGCTTTCGGCCCCGTAGCGATCCGAAACATGTTCCCACAGATGGAGGATATTGCCACCCAGATGCTCTTCCGATGGGACCACTACACCGGTCAACCCTTCGACGTCGCAGACCAGTTCACCCGGCTCACGCTCGACACGATCGCTTTGTGCGCTTTCGATCTGAGGTTCAACTCCTTCCACACCGATTCCATGCACCCTTTCATCGAAGACATGAACTACCTACTGAAAGGTGAGTATGCTCGTCGATTCATTGGAATCACTCCTTCTCCCTACCTCTTCCTTCTTCCCCCCCCCCCCCTCTCTTCTTCTCTCACCCCAATACTTCGTGGCCTCTCCCTCCAACGTTGCCAGCCTCCTCGGATAGGACGAGTTATCCAGAGTGGTCCAAGAAGGTGTTCATTTTCCAAGAGGCCGAATACCAAAAAAGGGTCGCCTCTCTCCACAAGCTGTGCGACGACATAATCGCTGCCAGGAAGAAGAAGCCAGGGGTAGGCGTGAACGATCTCTTGACTCGTATGCTCGAAGGCAAAGATCCAGATACGGGTGCTCAGCTATCGGACGAGAATATACGATACCAAGTGAGTCTTTCTTTTCTTGCTTTCCTCTTTCTACAAACCATGATTTCGAGGAGAACGGAAACGGAAGGTGTTCAGTGGATCGATCTCGATGGGGCTGGGTGATGAAGGCTTTAAGTGAGGAGGAGCTGAATCAAAGTGACTTGTCACAGCTTGTGACATTCCTGGTTGCAGGCCATGAGACAACATCCGGGTTGCTCTCTTTCGTCACGTACTACCTCCTCAAGAATCCATCAGCTTACAGAAAGGTCAGGGAGGAAGTGGACGCTTTTGGGCAAGTCACCCAGTCCAACTTTCACCAATTCAAGTACATTGACGCTGTGTTGAAAGAGACCCTGAGGCTCTGTCCAACCGCTCCCGCCTACTCCGTTCAGACGAGGGCCGCGAAAGAGATACTCCCTGGTGGATACCAGGTAGAGGCCGGAACAAATCTTGTCGTCGTCGTTCCCAAGCTTCACCGAGACCCAAAGGTCTACGAGGATCCCGAGGTCTTCAAGCCAGAGAGGTTCCTCGACGGTGGCTTTGAGGCTCTTCCGCCAAATTCCTGGAAGCCTTTCGGAAACGGCCAGAGGGCTTGCATAGGAAGAGGCTTTGCCATGCAAGAGGCGGTGATCGCGATCGCCAGCATCTTCAAGCACTTCGACCTCCAAATGGTCGATCCAGCCTATGAGCTCCACATCAAACAGAATTTGACCATCAAGCCCAAGGACTTTCAAATCACAGTCCGGCCACGCAGGCGAGGCGGCACAATTCTGACCGATCTGCTCAAGTCTGTGTGCTTGCAAAGACAAGGCATTTCTGCAGCAGATCCCGCCAGCAGTGGCGGGGCCAAAGATGCAGGCAAGACCCCGTTCAAGGACGGGAAAAACCCCATCACTGTCCTCTACGGCAGCAACAGTGGCTCCTGCGAAGCTTTCGCAAGCGAAATCTGCAACGAGGCCAAGCAGAAAGGGTTTGAGCCTGTCATTGCGACATTGGACCATCATGCGAGTAACGGAGAGCTTCCAACTTCTCAGCCCGTGATCATCTGCGCGGCTTCCTATGAGGGGAACCCAACGGACAATGCCAAGCACTTTGTCGAGTCCCTTAGGGCGAAGGACGCTTCAAAATCTCCCTTGAAAGGGGTCAGCTATTCCGTCTTTGGCGCCGGTCACCACGATTGGGCTGGTACATTCCACAAGATACCGATCTACATCGACAAGAGGCTCGAGGAGCTCGGAGCTGAGCGGATCCTACCGCTGGCCACTGGTGATGCCGGAGGCGACCTGGTAGGCGCATTCGAAGACTACAAAGAGTTGTTGTGGAAGAACATCTCTTCTGGCCAGGTCACAGAGCCCACTAGTGGGGCGAACACGAACCCAGAATTTTTGACCACGACGCAAGTGTCGGTTGACATCATACCAGCCTCAAGGAACTTTAGCCGGGTGACGTCTGTTGGGAAGGTCGTCCGGCACGAGGTCCTCGTAGAGGCTTCGGAACTTGGTCCGGCCAAGCATCACATCGAGATTCAACTCCCCGATGGCCAGACCTACAGATCTGGGGACTACCTCTCCGTGTTCCCAAAGAATCCGCAGCCGGCCGTCGATAGAATCTTGAAGAGGTTCAACATGGACTCGAGGACTCACGTCATCATCAATCCTGCCAAGTGGAACGAGGCGAGCCATTATCCTGTCGGCGTCCCCATCCGAGCTGAAGATATCCTTTCCGGGTACGTCGAGTTGGCTCAACCAGTTTCCAAGAGGCTCCTCAAAGTGCTGGCGTCGATGTGTAAGGACGAAGGGGAGAATAGGAGCATCGAAGTTCTCGAAGAAAGGTACCAAGAAGACGTGCTAGATAAGCGGGTCAGCTTGATCGACCTCTTGGAGGTCTATCCCTCGTGCGACTGCTCGTTCAGCTTTTACCTGGAAAACCTTTCTAGGCTCAAGGTGCGGCAGTACAGTATCTCGAGCTCGCCTCTCCACTCGGCCGACCTTGCCACTCTGACCTTTGACGTATTGGCAGCCAAGTCCTTCTCGGGGCTGACCGTGTACCTGGGAGCGGCCTCCAACTATCTCTCCTCTCTCAAAGTGGGGGACGAGCTGGATTGCTCTGTCAAATCCAGTTCCGACTTCCACCTCCCCGACGACATCGAGACTCCGATCGTGCTCTTCGCCAGCGGCACCGGCATCTCACCGTTCAGGGGCTTTATCCAAGAGAGGGCGCTTCAAAAGGCCAGCGGGAGAAAAGTTGGAAAAGTTGTCCTGTTCTATGGATGCCGGAACAGGAGCGACTTTTTACACTCAGACGAATTGGAGGCCTGGTCCAGAGGCGAGGACGCCTTTCTAGACCTGAGGGTCGTCTTCTCCAGGCCTGGGGCTGGTGACGACCCAGGGTTGGAAGGGGAAAGGTACGTCCAGCACAGGGTCTGGAGGCAGAGGGAGGACATCATCCGTCTCTACAAGGAGGGAGCTCAATTCTATACCTGTGGGTCGGCGAAAAGGCTTTCGGCCTCGCTCAAATCCACTTTGGTCGACATTGTGGCCGAAAACAAGGGACTGGACAAGGAGAGGGCGGCTTTGCTCCTGGATGAGGTGGCAAAGGAGAGGTACAGGACTGACGTGTTCCTTTGAGCGGGGATCAAGATCCAACCGGATCCGTGGAACTGGGGCGTCGCTTGTCTCTGCGTTTACTTCCCCTTGTTTCTGACGACAAAACCTGCTCCACCTTGTGAAGATGATCCAACAGGGCTCTCTCTGACCCTGTCTCCCTTCCATCCTCTCGCCAGTCTGTGCCCGGTTGTTCCTGACCCTCTCTCGGAAAGAAAAAACAAAATTAATCATTCAACTAATCAATCATGAATGGTATAGCCGCATACATGTCCCCAGTATGGTGAGGAGGTTACGGTGATTGATCGGGTGGCTGCTCATGGCTCATGAGAGATCCCACCTTGCGATGCTTTAGTGCTTTCCTGCGGTCATAAGAAGATGTTGTGGTGTTAAAGGGAATGCTTACCCAATCGTGATCACGTGATCTTTTCGGATGGAGGTGGGGGGAAGAGAGAGTGTGAGAGGAGAGGAGAAGCGAAAGCCGATGTGGAGTCGAGTCGGCGATCCGATGCAAGCTTGGATCGGCGAAACAACGAAGATGGCGTCGGCGGCGACCGAGCAAGCGACGTGCATTTGTCATCCATGAATTGGATTCCCTGGTTGCGGTAAGAAGGAGAACGGATCGGCGCTCCTCATCATCAACGGTAGTGTTCATCTTTCCACTCGGGTCTCTCCCTTGGCTTGCTGCGTTCGGCAACTCGCTCCCCCTCTCCCTCTCCTTCTCCCCCTTTGGCGCTCTCCCCTCGCTTTCCTTTCCCGACTCGTCTAACCCTCCCATCTCCCCTTCTCTCCCTTCCCCACCCATCCGCGCCTGCCTTCCATACAACCCCCCCCCCCCCCCCCCCCCCCCCCCCCCCCCCCCACCCCCCCCCCCCCCCACCCCCCCCCCCCCCCCCCCCCCCCCCCCCCCCCACCCACCCTCTTCGATCACGGCATCCCACCGCGACCATGTTGGCCTCCTCGCCCTTGCGCTCCTGCCGCGTCGGTTTGCCTCGGTCGAACAACCTTGTGATTCCCAAGCCCTCTCCTTCCTCTATCGCACACTCGACTCAGCCCGCTGCCACCCCTAGCAGCCTCGACAACCGTCGACAGCTCGCAACCCAAGCGCAGACACTAGGATCCAAACCCTCCAGCAAAGGTCCCACCGCCGTCGTCCTGCTCAACCTGGGAGGTCCCAAAACCCTGGACGACGTGGGAGACTTCCTCTCCCGACTCTTTCACGACAGGGAGCTCATCCAACTCCCCTTCCAATCCAGGCTGGCTCCTCTGATCGCCAAGAGGCGAACGCCAAAGATCCAGGCTCAGTATGACAAGATCGGAGGAGGCTCTCCCATCCTCAGGTGGACCCAGACCCAGGGCAAGGCCATGACCGAACTCTTGGACGAGCTCCACCCAGAGACGGCACCCCACAAGGCCTACACCGCCTTCCGCTACGCTAGGCCCTTGACCGAGGAGACGTTCGACGAGATGGCCGAGGACGGAGTCACCCGCGCCGTCGGCTTCACCCAGTACCCCCAGTACAGCTGCAGCACCACAGGTAGCAGCTTGAACGAGCTCTACCGCGAGATTCAAAGGAGAAAGGATAGAGGAGCCCCCGAGGCCAACATCCAGTGGTCCGTCATTGACAGGTGGCCTACTTACCCTCTCTTGATCGAGGTGAGTACAGAACAGAATCTTCCCGAGAAATTTTCGAAAAAAGAGGATTTTTTTTAAAACAATGAAAACCCCCAAAACAAAGAAAACCGCCCCCACAACCTTGATCCCCCAACCTGACCGCCTTCTATCTCTCCCTCTATCTGCCTGAATCGCCTCCATCCTCCCCGGGACAGTCCTTCGCCAAGAGGATCGAGGCTGTTCTTGAGACGTACCCGGAGGACAAGAGGGATAAGGTGCCGATCATGTTCAGCGCCCATTCCCTACCCATGCAGGTCGTCTCCGGAAGGGGAGACCCTTACCCCGGCGAGGTGGCAGCCACCGTCTCCAAGGTCATGGACAGACTTGGATGGAGGAACCCTTACAGACTGACCTGGCAGAGTCAGGTGGGCCCCTCGGCCTGGCTTGGTCCTCAGACCAGCGACACAGTCAAAGGCTGGGCCAAGCAAGGCCACAAGGACGCCGTCGTCGTCCCCATCGCCTTCACCAGCGACCACATCGAGACCCTCTACGAACTCGACATTGAACTTCAAGAGGAGGCGGAGGAGGTGAGTTTTCAGCTTTTGGGCGATGCCAAGCCTAGAGACACAACCCAGTAGACCCTCTCTGGTCGAGAGAGGTGAAGAGGGATGCTTCCCTCTCTTGCATCGCAAGGTTTTGGGTTCGTAGAACCTTTTTTTTTTTTTTTTCCCCCTTGAACTCAAACCGTGATCATTCCCAAATCCTCTTGATCCCCCGCACCACTTTCTTCAACATCAGCTCGGGATGACGCTGAAGCGCGCTGAATCTCTGAACGACGACCCGACCTTTATCCGAGCCATGGCCGAGATCACCGCCTCTCACCTCTCGGCAATCCACGGGACGGGCTTCAAAGGGAGCTTTGAGGACGCCCCCGGCAAGAGCGTCTGGAACCAAGGCCTGACGAGCAACCAGATGCAATTACGTTGCCCAGGCTGTATCAACCCCGTCTGCGGCGAGTCGAAGAGCTTCTTCGCCGGCAAGACGTCCTCTTAGAGAGACATTGGTGGAACGTCCCAAGAAACGGAAAATGGAGCTGAAGCAACATATCCCCTCCCCCGCCCCCACTCCCCCTCCTAACTGGCGCCTTTTTGGACTTTCGATTCAAAAGATGAACTTTCATTCAAATTTCCCTGCTATGAAACACACAGACAAAAAGGCTCCGAGAGAGAGTGGCTGTTACGGACATCGGAATGCTTTTAGAGTACAAAAAGTGAGGGTGGGATCAGAGGATGTTGGAAAGGAAAGGCGACCACGTCCGCGAGAGGTCCCAGCAGGGGGGAAGGGGTTGTAAGGAAAGGGCGAAAAATTTTCCCTTCAACTCCAATTGAAGGGAACAATTCTGGCTTTGACAAGCTCGTAGAGAGACTGCGAGACGTGCTGGGAGGTCTGCGCATGAGTGCATTCAGATAGCTCGCAAAGTGGGGGCCGAAGGAGAGGAAAAGGATGCGACCTTGGGCCCGGCCTCGAAAAAGCCTAGACGCTGTCATCGTCGTAGACGAATCTGCTGTCCTTGGGGGACATGGGTGCGTGGCGACCGTACCTCTCGTCGTCCGGTGGGTGCTTCAATTCCTGTTGTAAGCGAAGTGGGTGATCAGCGGGGGATGAGTTGTTGGATGGTGAGGATAAAAGATCCCCCAAATAAAAAGAAACAGAAAAACGGAAACAGAAGGAGGCGTTGGGGTTGGGGTTGGAGAGAGAGAGAAAGAGAGAGACTTGCCTTGCAGCTGGCCAACATGCTCTGAATGCTCAGGAGGATGGAGGAGACGTTTAGAACAGGGGACCATTCGTTGCCCAGGATGGATAGGCAAATGTGACCGTTGCTGCTGTAAACGTGGGGATGCTAAGGTTGTGGAGGGTGGGGTGGATTGCGTGACGGGTTTACCACCGATTCCCTAAAAGAGAGTTGGGGTCCCTTCATTCCTTCCACTTCCCGTTTGAGGGACAAGAGCGGTGATTCGGAACAGAAAGGGAGGGAGAAGGGGCGATCAACTTACGACTGGAGGCTTGAAACCATCTGTGGTCATGAAGATGACCTGTTTTGCGAAGCGATAAGATGGATGCCAGAGTCCGTAGGAAGTCAGTCGACCTCTTCTCACCCGGGGAGGCGAAAGAACGAAAGAGAAAAGGGGTAGACTCGCCTCTGGGCTTTCCATGGGGTAATTATCAGGGAACCGGAATCGGAGGCCAAAAGTCTGACCCTTGTATAGACTTTCCCCAAGGACGGAGATGGAAAATCTCCATTCCTTCAGGTCGTCGGCCAGGAGGATCGCTGTCCCTTCAGGTGGGCCTTGATTCCGTAGCTCGACCCTGATCATTCGCGGTATTGGGAGGAGATCGAGGTGGTGATGCAGAGATTTTTTTTATATATATTTTTTGTGAAGCAGCCGTCATCAGCAGCCATGATTACTCCTGAAAGAAGATAAAGAATGAATGGTCGAGGGTGATGGGAGACCTTGATTGGAGGAGATCGCAAACGAAGGGGGAAACTCACAGTTCCTTTGTCAACCTTTTCGAGGCGATCCGCATCTTTTACCCTTGGATGCTTGGTCTCTTCCTGTCTCGCTCCTCCTCCTACTACTAGGATCTCAATTCTGACCTGCAACTTTGGGAGACTCGAGGTTTATTAGGGAATCAAGCGGATCGGTGAGAGAACCCTAGTTTGGAGAGAGTGACAATTCAAAAGGAATCTCGAAGTGAGCTAGGCCGCTCTGGGACTAGGGCCTCTTTTGAAGAATTTGCTTCACTTTCAGTCAAGAAACGTATAGAGGTGAGGCTGCGAGGAGGTGAGTTGGAAGGAGGTCAAAAAAAAAGGGAAAACTCACCCCAAGATGTCTTTCCCCTCAGTTTTCTCGAGCTTGTCCTTCCAGTCGAATCCTTTCGTGTGTTTTCTGGGGCCGTTGGAGGGGATGATGGAAGCATGCACTTTGGCGCAGCGAATAAATGAGAGCTAACCAGGTTGAGGCTGGTGGGAAGGGGTTCCACTATGAGGTCTGAAGTGATTGGGAGAGGGTGAGGGGGAGAGGGAGAGAGACGTCCATCATCATTCGGAGTCCTTTGATGAGAATCGGCTCAGCTTTCACACACAGCATCCTCACCCGCACATGCACACAGCCTGGCGTCCAAACGCACGCTCCACTTGAATTGACCGCTCCACATCCTTTCGAACTGGTATACTTGCATACATTTTGCCTTCTCCGCTTGCAGTACCTCCTCTTTCCCCCTCCCTTTTCCTCCTCTCCAGCACCTCGACGTGTGAACCCACACAGGTAACTGCAATCTCTTTCTCCACAGATTTGACTTGGATGTCGGTGGATTCGAGACTGGGGTTTTTGACCTCTTGGGCAAGGGGGCAAGTGTTTAAACGACAGAGGTGGATGACGTCCTCTGATCTAGGAAAGGAGGGCGAGGAGAGTGACCTTGACAACAAGATGGGAAATGAAGCAAGCTTGCGTCAAGGCTCAGAACAAGGATGAAGAGCAACACCTCGACTTGGATCCGATTCGATCCCTTGGCTCTCTCAAGGGACGAATCCCGTTTGTCAAGCTTCGGAGAAGAACTTGATGTTCAGCTCGTCCACCATCGTGCGAGTGCTGATAAGGGAGAACCGAGAGCCAGCGATGGCAGCCGGGGGGGGGGGGGATGAGGAGTCGGGCGATGGGATGAAAATAAAATAGAGTGAAAAGAAAAGGAAAAGAAAAAGAAAAGAGAGTCAGGTTTCTCAAATTTTCACACTTCGACGGATCCTCACGAGGAAGGGGGGGGGAAAGAACATCAAAGCAAAAACACGATCAAAACTCACGCTAGAGCGTTCCTTTCGGCCTCCTTGAAGTCAGAGTGGATGCAGATCGAGAAGGGTCTGCATTTCCCGCCGCTCGTCTGATCCTGGTGTCCGAATTCAGGCATCTCTACCTCACCTCCACCCTGCGCCAAGTTGCGACCCGTCTCGGCCACCTTTCTCGCCCTCTCGGCACATTCTTCGGACGAGATGGACTTGCTCTGGGCGGGCGGGACCAGGCTTCCGTCCTTGGTGTACTCAATGTCCACATAGAGTTCCGGCACGAAAGGGATGTCCAACTCCTTGGCCACCTCCTCGTGGAACGTGCCTCCCAGACCATCTTTTTCATTTGGAGATGGGAAGGAAGGGTTTGATCCGCCCATGGCAAGAGGCCTTTAGTTTATTTTCCGTAGCATGTGACTTGAGCCTCTACTCACACACTGGGACTTTGAATGCCTTGATGGCTTTGTAAGCGGCAATACAATGAGGTTTAGAGTTCTTGAGGTAGAAGTACAGGGCTGGGAGAAAGGAGATGATAGCGTTAGTGACTGTGGTGCAAGAAGAGGCAGTAGAGGAGGTGTTTTTTTTCCTCCCCCAAACGAACTGACTCACCACCATGAGGTTTGACATGATTCTTCGAGTAGAGGTCAAGAAGGATTAGTCGATTGGAGGGGATGAAAATTCCAGCAAGCCTTCTTTAAAGGGAATCTGGAACTAAGGTCCTGCACTCACCAGTGGGATGCCTTCAAGCTCGCAAAACCCTTTGACAGCTCCCACTTGATAGGTGATGATGTCAGCGACCTCCTCCTCGTTCAACTCCATCCTTCTCCGACCTTTTTTTTCATGAAAAAAACGAAAGTTGTACATAGTTTACCGTTTCATATCCGAAAAAAGACGAAAGATCTCGATGAGTTCCGTGCGAGGCCATTCCCTGAAGCATGAGCTAGGAAAGAAGAGAAGAAGAAGGAATGGCAAGGCGAAAAAAAGCTCACCGAATCCAGCCAGGTCAGGGAAGCCAGGATGAGCGCCGACAGCCACTCCGTACTTTTTGGCGAGTTTCACAGCTTGAGTGGATGGCATGGGGGGAGAGTTCAAAGAGGGGCTCGTCAGTCATACGTTCCAAATTTGGAAAGGAGACTCGATACCAGAGTCGAGATAATGGGTAGAGAGCGCCCATACTTACTCCTATGAAGGGTTGTGGGGTCGGAAGCTTTGATCCGATCAAATCGTTGCAGCGCGGAAGAGGTGGAACAAGAGTGCCGTCGCAAAACTTAGCAGAAAAATCCCTCTAGTAATTCCCACTGGCGTGGGTGGTCAAAGGGGGGTCGATTAAGCCACGAGAAACCGAAAGCTCACCGTGAAACCCAGCCGCAACGTTGGCGACATCGATTCGCTTCATGATCTCTTCATCGTTACCCAATTGCCATCTTCCAAAAGCTTCTCCCATCTTCCCTCAAAATAAATAAAGAAAGAAACCAACGCAAGTCAAAAAAGATAAAAATGAAAAAAATTGCCACAACCATCCCAAACGGTTTGATAAAGGAAATGGAGAGTCAGTTCCATCATGCGTGCTGCAATGAATTGACAAGATCATTCGAACTGCTCACATCCGAGTTGATCTGTTTGCATGGTGAAACGGAAGGGGAAGATGTTTGGGATTGGGATTTCCAGGAGAGCGCGAGGCCCGCAAGGTCAGCTTGACCAAACCACTGCGGTAAGGGAAGGGGGACCTTCGGTTCGAGGGTTGAGCTGCACGGTGCTTACCTCGATCTTCTTTGGCAAATTCCTGATCGACATGATGGATGAAATGACTCTTTCCGCGGAGGGGTTTTCTTTCTAAAGGGCAGGGGGAGGGGTTGGGAAGGGGGCGGGGGACTCTAACTTTTCATCCACTTTGAGTGCTGGCGATGATATGAATGATAGGGAAAGGAGGTGCGAGTGGCTAGATGAAGGGTAGGTGTTGAAGCAAGTGAAGGAAGACAGGGTCATGTGCGGTGAAGGAGAAACGGAGCGGGATGGGTTTTATGACGAGGTTGGGTTGCGGATAAATGATCTGTCAAATGTTTCCCCACCATTCTTTCGAGTCCTCCCAGATAAGTTCAACCACTCGTGATTGCCGCTCCACATTTCGAACATGGCGTCGGGTCGGCCTCTTAAAAGGTTATTGTGCTCATAGCCGAAAGATCAAAGCTGGCTTCTCCATCCTCTGAAATCCCCC
>KZ819751.1:0-41127 GCA_003144235.1 Violaceomyces palustris | reverse complement strand
CCCCCCCCCCCCCCCCACCCCAATGCTCACCTCGGGACTTGCGTCCATCCTACAGAAAGGAGCAGGCCAACATCGAGACCTGGATTTTAACCGTTCGTGAGCTTCCAGCAAATCGGAGCCAGCCCTGTCATAGATGGGACGGACGAGATTGACGTTGGCTTTCGATCCAAGGACGTCCCGTCCAGAGTTCTTCTCCAACTTCAGTTTCAGTGACTCTGGAACCTGTGATTTCATGCATCTTCCTGCTGCTGTAGCTTTTCAGCGGCGCGTCGAAAGGGAGTGATGATCTCTCACAGGAACTATTAGCATTTCGTACAGCATGTATGTACATACACATGTACATAGATATCACATGAATCGGAAGGATTCAAGGATATGATCAAACTTGGAAGCGGAAAGGGTATTGGGAGCAGAGCAGGCGAGAAAAGTAGCAAGACGGCCGAAGAACTGGAAAAGGCCGGATCAGGGAATGGTCCGACATCATCGAGTAGCCACGACCTCCATCATTCTTGGACCCAACCGACTTTGTACCAAAAGTAACCACTCTCATCTTGCCTGCCGATACCTTTGATCTTCCCAAGCTTGACCTTCTCCTTCAATACCAACATGTAATTGGTTCTGACCTGACCTGGCCTGGTCACCTTGACTTCCTCTTGGAAGTTTTGAGAGTATGTGCCTCGCCTTTGTCCCATTCCTAATACCTTGGCCTCCGCGTTCGCGTTCTGCTTCTCGGATATGTCCAGGTTCATGAGTCCCTGAGAGCAGGCTTCCAACCTGACCATGCCATCGCATTCCACCTGCTCACGAGCTGTCAAGTAGGGAGTTCCCGGCGCAGTGTCCATCGGCGTAGGTGTGGCAGTGTTGACGAGGGAGGGAAGTCTGGAAGAGTTCCAAAGCTGAAGGCGCTTGCTCTTACTCATCCGAGTGGCATCTTCCGCTTCAGTGGAACCACCCTCTGAACCGAACACTGGCCCAAAAGCTTGGTCCACCGTCTTGTCGATGCTTTCGAACTTCCCGCTCGTCCTCAGAGGAATCAGGATGTGAGCCGAGGCGTTGGGGTCGACGTCTGGAGTGGAGAGTAAGGTATGAATGCAGGACTTCAACCAAGTTGCGTGCTCTTTGGTGTAGATCACGTCGGCTGCGAGGATGAGAGGGAAGCTGACGAGCTCTCCTTCCGATCCTCCGTCTCTGGTCTGACTACTGAGATGCTTAACATCCTCATCTTGGACCACATCCAAACATTCAACCTTCGCCAGGTCCTTCTGCCGAGGCGAGAACATAGATGGGTTAGATTCGAAAAAGGTTTCGTGAACCGATTTCCAATCCAGTTTCGAAGCTTGGATATTGACGGCCTTTGAACGTGTGTCGCCAAAGTTCTGTTCCCGGTTGTATTCCAAGTTTTCCAGCACCTGCTCGTGGTAATCGGTGAGAACGACTTCGTACATGGTCTCGACCACCGGATCAGGCCCTTCCTTTCCTTCCCGTCCTTGCTCTGATGTTGAGAGATTTTCCAAGATCTTGGCGGCGACCATCCCTACGAGTCCTGTCCCTGCTCCCAGCTCGGCAACTCTGAACTTTCCAGTTTGTGAGCTTGTATAACGCTTTCCATTCGCATCCATCTCTGGTGCGTGTCCCGACAACCTTGGGTGGAATTCCTCAGGCCTCCTCACCATCAGATCGCTCATCACCACTGCGCTACCCCAAGTCTGAACCCCGACAGCATCCGCCGATTCTTGGCTTTTCTCCTCCTCGGAGGGTGGCAACGGAGCATCCCTCAACGAGATCCTGACGACTTTCTCGACATTGCCGGCCCAGTTCAATTTTGAGCTTGCCTCGGCCTCGGATGAAAGGTTTTCGGTAAAGCCATGGTGGCATTTCTCTCCCAGAGGGAAAGTGAAATCCCTGACGAGGCTCCCTGACTCTTCCAGGCTAGCCTGGCCGCCGAGAATCCTCCCAGCGAAGTCCAAAATGTCTTCCGGTGAAAGCTTCATGATCCTGCAGGATAGGGACGCCTCCCTCTCCACTTCCAATACTTGGTCGTCTTCTCCCTCCTCCAGCCAGAAAGCGCCGGTAGAAATCAGTCTCGTCAGCCAGTTCATGGAAAATCTCTTCTCCGTCTGATCCACTCTGGCCTCATCGAGAAGGTTTTGCCATCTTTCTACTTCCTCGACACCTTGGGAAGCGCCAGGCCCAAACGGATCATCGGGAAGATATGCGCATGACTTGGATTTGGAGGAGGGCGAATAGAGTTGCGAGAGGTGGATGAGACAGTAAACAAGTTGCTCGCTGCATGGCTGAGTCTTGAGGTTGGGTAGGATCCTGGTTGGATTTGCGGAGAGAGCTGTTCGAGTTGGCATTTCCTTCTATTTCGATGTCCCTCCCTCTTCTTTCTCTTGAGTTTTCTTTGATAACCAGATCGATTAATCTATGGGGCGTCAACCAAATCGTACACTTGAGTCTATGCTTTCTTTGTCTATCCCTTTTCTTCCGTTTCTTTGGAATCAAGGGTTGATCTATGGGTGGGAGAGGGTGTGGTGGTTGGCTCGGGGGCTGAGTCGGCGATTTCACGAGTAGTCCATCTTGAAAGAGGTCGGTAGATAGGTCAAACGATGGTCCGGAGGACGAGATGTGTTGGATGGTGGATGGTGGATGTGAAAGGGGAGGAGAGGGGAGGGAGAGATGTTGGTTGAAAGAGCCGAGTGAGCGATGCGGGTTGCGTCCCGCTTCGGATTTGCGTGTGGAACCGTTTCCACCCTTTCTTCACGCGCCTAAGTTTTTTTTTCTTTTTTTAAAAAAAAAATTGTTCCATCTTTCTTCCACTCAGACGAAAAGTTGACCCGATGCAATCCCGAATCCCGAGGTGAGGATCGACTCGATCGAATACTCGCTTGCTAATAGTGTTGCTTTTATTCCAAACAAAACAGAACAAGAGACTCGGATCAAAGCACGGCTATGCACTCGGACTCTAAGGTAGGAGCACCTCCTCAAGGTGTGTCGTTCGTGTTTAGGCATCCTGGCTGGTACAAAAAAGGCCACGTCAATCGACGACTCCACCTCGCTGGCTAGGCAGATTTCACAGCATGCTGGATCAGCTCAAGGTATTTGATAAGTTCCTGTGCACAAAGCAGGAATAGATTGGGGCGTGTTCGCCGAAGAGCCAAAGAGCAAAGGCGTCAGAACCAACGGCGGCCTGACCTTTCGAAAGCATCGAGGAGTGAGAGGAAAAGGGACTCACCTCATCCTTGTACTTCTTGGCGATGAGCTGGAGCCCCAGAGGAGCACCATCAAACACCTTTCGATGATCCTCATCTGGTGGTTGGAATGTCGAAAGAGGTAGCAAGTGGGAAGCGATGTGAAGATGAGTTGCAGCTTCAGACAGGTACTGCAGCGCAGCTGGCGATCCTTGATGTTTCGACGTGGTCGGATCGATGCACCTTTGTCCATCTGGTTGTGGCCATGTGAGTGAGGAGGGGGACTTACATTCTTTCCTGTTCTCTCGGTCAAAATCTCCAAGGTCTGCCGTGTTGGACTCTGCTCCGTATCTGAGTGATTTTGAATAGTCTTCCATCTTGCCGGCAGAAGCGAGCTGTTCCTCGAACTTTTTGTCGATGTCCGAATCGGCCACCAGGCCGGTTGGGAACACCACTCCCGGGTAATCTACCAAATTGAAGACACTTGTGTATCTGTTCGTGGTAGAGTTGGCCAGGAGTGGAGCGATGAGAGAGTGGAAAGGAGGGGTAAGGATACGAGTGAGAAGCCAACGTCCGGAAAGAGATCGATTCAGTGAGGCCCATCAGATTACCAAGGCTCACCCCCAATACTTGATTTTCCCGGGCCTTGGAGGGGGACCAGCCATGACTGGACAAAGCAGAACATCCGCTCCGACCTGGTTCCAGGCTAGAAGGAATTCAGCCCTGAACTTTTCTCTCTTGAGGTTAAGCTCCCAGGTCTCGGATGCGGTCAGTTCGTGATCACGAACGAATGGCCCTGATAGGATGAATTCTGTCAATGGCAAGAGTGGCTCCCCAGTAGCTGCTGCAAGATCTCTGAATCTCTTTCCTCCATCGAAAAAGCTGGCATGGCCGGGGGAGTTGCGCGAGAGAGGAATCCATGCCGTGAGAACGCATTTACTTCAATAGTTAGTCAAACGAATGGCCCAGCCCGTATCCTTTTTCACGACTTGACTCACTAGAGTTCTCGGATGAGGTCCCAAGCCCTGATGTGAAGATCCCTGGGATCCCATGCTACCAGTTCAATCCTCCCCTTGCCCTCCTCACTTTGACCCCACTTTTGCAACTTGTCAACGTACGTCTGCAGTGCTCTCCTGACAGGGGTAGCTGGCATAACACCGTTGTCGCACATCATGACGGCGATCCTGACAGGTTTCTTTCCGGGTTCGTTTAAAAAGGAAGGCGAGTCCTTCCAGGGCATCCTGACGCACATGTGTTCATCCTCCCAAGGTGTATGCTCCTGAAGCATGACTTTCATGAAGAGCTCGACGTCCCTGAGGGATCTTGCCATGGGTCCGCACGCCGAGCCGACACCTTCGTTGCCTAACATTGTCGACCTGAAGCCAGCATAGGGCATCCTTCCACAGGTGGGCCTGAGGCCATAAAGTCCGGTGACTCCGCAGGGTTGACGAATGGAACCACCGATGTCGGTTCCCACGCCCAATGCGCTGCCACCAGCAGCCACCAAGGCAGACTCTCCTCCGGATGATCCACCTGGGCTGAGCGCAAGGTTGTGAGGGTTGAGGGTCTGACCGTAGAGGTTGGATCGAGTGTCTAGATGCATGATCCCTTGTGGCATGGTGGTCTTTCCGACAATCACGGCGTCGGCGTCGAGTAGGATTTTCACCAAGTGAGCAGTGACTCCAGGAGCTGGCATGAACCCTCCTTGAGTCTTTTCGAGCATCTCGACCGTTTCAGCCGAGAGTCTTGATTTTGGCACTGGGTGTTGGCCCGGTGATTCCAAGACGTCAAAGACGAAACCTCTCTGATTCCCATGACCTGGCACCGACATGTGACCCTTGACGCTCATGGGCAGCCCAAAGAGGCTTCCGAGCTGGTCCAATTTGCCCTCTTGCTCGAGCCTCTTCCTCTTTTCGTCCAAAGACTTAGCCCTCTCCCTAGCCTCATCCCCGAAGAAGTCGGAGAGACAGCCGGTGGCCTGTTGAGCGATAGCAGCCCTGGTAAGGAACGCCTCGGTCAGCGTGACTACGGAGACCTTTCCTTGCTTGGCCATCAACACGAGGTCGGTTGCATCGTACTTGGTGGGGTCGGTGAGCGACTTGAACTCGGGAGTCAAGATCTTTGAGGTCTGTGGGCTTGCAAGCAACGAATCGAAGGAGGGGCCAGGCAGGTCATCCGAAGGTGGATCGTAGGACGCATTAGAAAGGTGAAGCCATTGGGAGAGCGCAGTGTCGGATGATACGAGGCTGTTTGGGATGGCGATGGAGGCTCTGTGCTGCTCTGCGATAGCTTTCCAGTCCCTATCAGCCGAGGGGTCGGCTGGAGCGCTTCGATTTGTCATTGCCTCGACCCGGATGATGTTCAATCAAGCTTTTGTCTCTTGGAGAGGGTGGTGAGGTAAGGCAGGGTAGACGGGATGAAAATGGAACGATCTGGATAGGGCTTGAACGATAGATTCAGATTGTTTGGTGGTGTCGGCGAGGGGTACGGGAGAAGATTTCGGATTCGAGGAGAAAACGTGGATCAAAAGGTTGCTATCCTGCCTTGCGACCCTTTTAAAGATCAGAACCTGCCCTATCGTTTCCGATTCAAGAGGTATGGAAGGAGGGCAGGGGGAGGGGGGGTGCTTGAGAGATGGCGCAGGAGGAGGACCTTGTCGCCTGGTCAGTGCATGCGTGACGATGCTCTATGGCACTTGGCTTGCAGAACAGTCAGAGTGTTGGAGCTGGGGAGGAGGAGTGAGAGAGAGAGAGAGAAAGAGAGAGAGAGAGAGATATGGAGAGTCATGAACCGCCTCCTGCCTCGTGAACGATCAAAATGTGACCTCATGCGGGCAGGCGGTTAAGACGAAAACACATGATAACCGGAGAAAGAGCCTCGCTCACGCTCAGATAGCTGCTTGCCCAATCACAACAGCATGACTTTAATCTCTTGACCTCTCTTCCCATTCCCAAACCCCACCACTCTTCCCTCTGTGTGGCGATGACATTCAACCTCTGTTATCTTCAGTCGTTGGAGGTCAAGGAACTGTGTGTCAAGACCACTTGGACAGGCAACGAAAGGTATTGGTTGACGAAGGGGGGGGGGGAGGGGGGGGGGGGCTGGTGGTCAAAGCGCGCTTCTCCTTGCTCTCCCGCCTTCCTCTTCCGATTCCGGCTATTTCACCGAAGCCAGAACGGGCTCGCCCGCTGCTCACTCACTCACCTTCTCGTTCCTGTGCAACGTGACCCCAACATGACCAGCCGATCAACCCCCATTACAACCGACAGACCGAACGATTTTCAACCTTGTTTTCGAGGTGGTCGCCTTCTAGCTCTAGAGTAGGAGACTGGACACCACCTTGCAACGCATCTCCAGATCGTATCAACATTCACATTGAGAGGAAGAGGGAAAGTAGTGTTGTCGCTAGTGCTGGCTGTTTGCTTTGTCTAGGGCCGCTTTTCCCAGAAGCAAACTCCTTCCGCGTCAAGAGGCCTTACCATTTTCCATTTTGGCCGCTTCGGTTCGGGAAGCCCCTGAACCCTGCTTCCGAGGAACAGAGCGCGATGAAAAGCTTTGCAAACGTCCTCAAGACCGTCAACTACTCCAGAGCCTCCAGCAGCTTGCCTGCTCGATCACGATGGGGAGACTTTCTCACAGGGAGCAAGCCTTTCTCGACAAGGACGGGAGAAGCGCGACCGGCTGTCAAGCTCATCCTTCTCGACGTCTTCGACACTTTGTTGAGACCAACAAAACCACCATGGGAACAGTACTACTTGGAAACTTTGGAAGTGACCAAGTACAAATCGACTGGGCGACCTGCCACCTCGGATAAAGAACAGGCGGAATCATTCAAGAGATCCTTCAAGCAAGCTTTCTTACAGACCAGCAAGGCGTACCCGATCTACGGCAAGAATCTAGGCTTGTCCAATCCCGACGAGTGGTGGTCTAATGTGATTGACTCTACTTTGATAGGTGCGGGCTACGACCCGGTCCAGGTGAGGGATGAAATTCTACCTGAATTGGTTCCAAGGCTGCTGAGTAGATTCTCGAGTAGTAGGGCGTATCAGCTCTTCGATGACGTCTTGCCATTCCTAGAAAAGGTTCGACATTACAACGAGTCGGTATCGCAATCCGATGTTGGTGTAGGCGAAGGATGTGATTCGATTTTGAAGCTGTCGATCGCCACCAATAGCGATAGCAGGATCTTGTTGGCTTTGGAGGACCTGGGCTTGCCTAAAGACCTCATCTCGCTAGATGGCTCAATCTCCACCCACGAGGGACGGGGTTTGGTTGGCCCGACGCTTTCCTATGAAGTCGGTTTCGAAAAGCCCTCCAAGGAATTCTTCTTGGCAGCCTGCCGGAAGAACAATCTCTCGTTTCCCGATCTATCTCTTTATTCCTCTCATCCTACAGATGGCTCCATTCTGAAGCGAGTCCTCTACGTAGGTGATCAACTCTACGAAGACTTTTGGGGCTCTCACGACGCAGGTCTCTCCCCGCTATGGTTGCAGAGAGATTTTGGGGAGAGCAACCAGCCTGCTTCAAGGACTGAAGAAGGTGGTGAGGGCAGGGATCCCGTCTATCTCAAAAGTAGGACTATCAGAAGTCTGGAGGAGGTGTTGGACTTTGTCTGAAACGCACTTCAGCCGATGTTCGTCTTGCTAAACTACAGGAAGGGACTTCTTCCTGGAATTGAGATTAACAGGTACCATGCAAATGGCAACGGTGTGTGTGAGCCGATGCTGAGTGAAGGAGTGCAGCTTCGAAAGGGAGGTCATGGTCAAGTGCTGAGAAAGAGGATCCTGGCAGTGACAGCATTTGATCAGAGCTTCCTCGTTTCTTTACCCCAAACTTGAAGCTCGCACTACTGTCTTGACAGCTCGATCGTGTTTCTACATGCCCATCAACGAAAGCATCTTTGTCTCCCTCCCTCCCCAGCTCGACAGTCCATCAAGGGACTGGTTCAATTCAGGTAGAGTTAGTGGTTTGAGTGTGTGAATTCCTTCTCGTGCCGAGCCGTGACGAATCAGGAATATGTTTTCTTTGAAGAACCAACAGGTTGAAGAGTAAGGCCACATGTGGAGGAGTGTTGATCACGTGATCCCCTAGCCAATCGTGCACAGATTCCATTCTCCACCAGTCTTCCAGCAAGGCAACGAACGGGAATTGACCAGATACTCACAACTGGACTGAGAGAGGATGACCCCCTCTTTCCTGCTTCTTCTTCCTCCCTGCATCATCCCTCCATTCTCTAAGATAGTCCCACCTACTTCACCGCAGAGAACGATTTAAAGATCCCGACACCGTCAGACTTCCATCCTCCATCCATCCCTTTGTCTTGAGCAAATCCGTCTTGCACATCCACCATGAAGCTTTCCGCAACCGTTTCAGCCGTCGCCCTCTTCGCTCTTCAAGTCCTGGCCAAGGAGCCACCAACCGAGCTCCAGATTGGAATCAAGTATCGACCGGAGAAGTGCGATATCAAATCACAAAGTGGAGACAAGCTGAGCATGTGAGTCTCGCCTGAAGCTCTCTGAATGAGTCAGAGCGGATTTCCAGGAGTATTGACACCTGGTCGGCTGGCTGTCTCTCGTCTTCGCTCATCCCCCTTCTAATGACGACGAAGGCATTACACCGGAAAGCTTGTAAGTACTTTCGGCTTCGGTCTTTGACTGTGTTGCTCCGGTGACTAAGATTCGCTCCTTCCCCTCGCCTTACAAACCGTTAGTGGAATGGTGAAAAGTTCGACTCCTCTCTGGACAGGAACATTCCATTTGTAAGTCGGTGAATTGTTTCGTATCCCAGTGGCATCGCGGCCTGATCACGAAATCTTCATATCCCTTGGAACCCTTTCTGCGCGTGGGATCCGAAATGGTGCAGGAGTTCACACGTGAGTTATTATCATCGATGAATCTGCGTTTCCACCCTGGAAGCACCAAGGGCTGACCTCGTTCTGCTTTCCTTGGGATTTCAGTCGGAAGCGGGCAGGTGATCAAAGGTTGGGACCAAGGGCTGAACGACATGTGTATCGGTGAGAAGAGGAAGCTTCAGATCCCTCCAAAGCTCGGATACGGTGACAGGGGTGCTGGCGGTGCTATTCCAGGCGGTGCTACCCTGGTCTTTGATGGTGAGTCATAAACTTGGAGTCATACCTAACATTCTTGGCCCGAATGTAAGTCGATCACGACTCGTTTATTCATCTCCATCTTGACGTATCGGATCTCTTCACACGACCTCCAGTTGAACTCTTGGACATTACCGGTCCCAGAGCCAATGCCCACAAGGCATCCAAAGACGAGCTGTGAAAGAGTGACCCCTTTTGATCTCTGATTGAACATGTATGTAAATTCGACCACTGCTCGGGATGCAAACCCCTGACAAAAAATCGAGTGCGGCCACCGAACACTGTTAAAAAAGAATGTCTACCCGCCTGTGTGGCTAATTCTCACACAGCCAATGGATGCTTCATGGTCAGGGGGTGAATCTTTCCGACCATTTTCCGAACTTTTCTGCTCCCGAGGCTCGAGCGTGGAAGACATGGTGTATGCGTTGTGATGCACCAGGAGAAGTGATGCTTGCTTCGGTCTGCGTAGAGCTCTTTGAGGTGATGTAACGTGGAGGGCTGAAGGAAAAGAGTAGGGAGGGTTTCGGTCAGTGGAGTGAAGGAGATCAATCCCAAAGGAGTCGTTCTCCAGTCACCTTTCTGTTAGCGACTCGACTTCCTTGGCGCAGCCCTTCCTTGGTGCGGTGCGGAGGACCCTCCTCTCTACGCGCGTGCTCGAGTGCGTTGCAAAGCTTAAGGCCTGGGAGCGGCATGGCCCAGCACGGCACGGCCCGTTTTCGTCTGAACGGGCCACATACACACACACAACACCCTCACACTCTTCATGGGTGCTGGCGAACGGTTGGTTTTAGAAATACAGGAAGTTACGCTGGTCGCCACCACTCCCCATCCAGATCTCCCCACCACAACCAAAACAACCATCCCTCAGCCAATATCGACCTGACAAAAGCTGATCTCATCTTCCATCACCTAGCAAGAGCAGGCATTTCATTCTTCGCAATAACAGCGCCGACCATTCGATCGTAGTCAACACCGAGGAGATCACTCGCTTCATCGACCCCTTACTCAAGCCGCCGCCCCGCGACTGGTAATAAGGCAAAGAGATTGATAGAAAAAGAGGGAGGGTAGGAGAAATTAAGAAAGGTGTTACCCTGAATCCATCCCTTTGGCCCAATTTGTTCAATCACCCTCACCCTCGACCATAAGCTGTGGCGAGGCAGGATTCAACCCAGCCCTGTCCACATCATCATCAGCTAACAAGGGAGTCCGGGGCTCAGAGTGGTTGGCTAACATAGTTTGGCTAGCAAGAGCCGACGATTCCTTCCTATTATCATTTTAGCCAGGGCAGTCGAAATAGTCAAAGCTTCTTTTTCATCGATCCTCGACTTGGCCGCACTTCGCCCATGGTCGATTCGCTGCCTCCTCCTTCACTATCTGTACCTTAACCAGTCGCGATTCACCAAGGTTCAAGCGACGACAGCCAACACACACACACACACACACACACACACACACACACACACACTCTCTCTCTCTCTCTCTCTCTCTCTCTCTCTCTCTCTCTCTCTCTCTCTCTCTCTCTCTCTCTCTCTCTCTCTCTCTCTGCCAACGCTCACCTCTGCTTTCTCTCCTTTGGCTACGAGATCGAAAGAGAAAGCAAACAAAGAAAGCAAACAAAAGTGAAAAGGAAGAGAAAAGATTCAAGAAAATGATCGTCTCAGTATCCACTACCAGGAGCGACAACACCACGGATCCTGCCGAGCCCCATGAATCGGCACCTTCTGCGATCGTCTCTCTCTCGATCGCTTTCCTTGCCGTGCCTGCGATCTTACTCGTCTTGGCTGTCCTGTATGCGCTTTACAAGTACGGGCAACCGGAGGGGGATCTCCCCTTCATCCCCTCTTCAACCGAGAGGGAGAGGGATGACACCAAGGACGACAGCGGCATCGACATGGACCTTAGGGACGCGCCTGGCTCGAGGGGAGATGAAGCTGAGGAGGATGAAAACGAGGGCCTCTTGTCGGCTAGGGAGCGAGGCCGATCGAATCAGCAGCACCTGCAACCCATGGAACAGGTTGAAAGGAGACACTTCAGCTCGGTCGGTAGAGGTTCTCAGCTGAGAAGAGATGTCTCCCTGGAGTCGGTCCTCGTCACCCCGACTCCCAAGAGAAAGTCCAAGAGCTTTTCGAGGGGAGAGAATCTCGACTTGGGGTACTCGCCCGATTCCGACTCGCCCTCGCCTTCTCCCTGGAGAGCGGTTGGGATGAGCAGCACCTCGAGGGGTCAAAGGAGCTTCACCACCAACTCGAACTACTCGACACCCAAAGATCAAGGGGGGCACATGCTCGGCCCCGGCTCTTCCGGCAGGGCGTGGCAACAACTTGCCTCAGGTAACAGTCCTTTGAAGGGGAAAGGATCGGGAAGCAGACCTGCTGGCAGCAGGGCCGCGAAAGCTCTGGCACAGAACGAGGCCATGATGTTGAGGGATGTTGGGTTGGATTTGGAATCGAAGAGCAAGATCGACTTCAAGCTCGGATCGGGGAGCAAGGACGACTGAATCGATTCTTCTCCTGCCCTTGCCTTGCCTTCCCCTTCTGATGTGGTAGGACAAAAGGCAGGGTGTGTCGACGGAGCAGGCGTCAAAGTGGTCTCGAGACGATCAACATTCTGGGAAATTGGTGCATGAAAGGACAGGCCGCATGATCCAGCCTGGATCGGCATCGAGAAGCGTCAGGCTTTGAGCCTTCCCTCCTCGTACATCATCACCGGCACAGTATCCGACATTCCCCCAATAATCAGCACCAGATACCTCACTCTTTCTCATGCTTAGTGCGCCAACATCCATCAAGCTCCCGCTTACGCTTACGCTTTCGAATAGTGATTCCATCGTCCTCTCGAATCAACCTTTTCTTCCTTCCCTATCCATCTTCACTAAATATCTCTATCATGCCCCCCTCTCCCCTCCCTTCAGTTTCAACCGTATCCTCATGCCGCATTTAGATCATCTCATCCTCTCTCTTTATCACCCCAGGGATATCCATGAGGATATCAGCCGTGCCCTTTCCCTAACCCCCACCTCCCCTCCCCCTTCTTTTCAAACCCAGTTCTAACACCTTCTCATCGATCGCAACCCACCACGTAAAGTGGCCTCTGTATTCTAGTTGTGCGTCCCTTTGTCCCCTTGTCTCTCCTGAACAGAATCAATTGGATCAAGAAGAAAAGAATGAGTGAGACATCCAGACTGTCAAGAGCCGTGTCATGAATCTGACTGACAGTGAACGACAACTAGAGACCCCCCCCCCCCCCCCCTTCCTTTCGTACAGATCTTACCCTTCCTCTCTCTGGTAAAGAGCTCCATGCCACCCATTCCCCTTGCAGATTCCAGCCATGCATTCATCGCCATCCCACCTGCTACGCGACGCGAGGCGAACCAAAAGGAGATGGAAAAAAATCAAACGTAGAAAAGGGCATTCACTCCATTCCGATCGACAACGATTCTGATGAGGAGAGGAGCAGGGAAAGGACTTTGGGATCTTCCACCTGGTCGCATCCGGAGTGGCTTTTCAATGGAAGGCCGAAGGATTTCATAGCAACTTCAGAGGGGCGCTTGGATCGTGTGGGGATTCTTATCCGAAGGGAAACTGTTACGTTTGTAACTGCAAAAGTGCATGTCCTTGAATGATGGTCGGGGGAAGGGGTTCCGGTTCGAGGCTTGTGGGAGGATAGGGACCTTTCTCTATCTCTTGAAGTTCGCACCTTTGGAAGCATCGCCAGCCTCGGAGCCCTGGGCGTACATCAACTTTTGCCTCTGCTCCAGCACCCTTCTCTTATTGAAGTAGTCTATCTTTTTTTTTGTTGATTCCGCCGATTATGTGTCGTACGGTTTGTGGGTACGTGTCACCGAAGGAAGGATAAAACGAAGAAGGGAAGAAGGGAAGAGAGGGGGAAGGGAAGAGAGGGGGAATGAATTAAATATTAATTGTTATTTTTTTTTATAAAAAAAAAAAAAAAACCACTCTCAAAATTGTACGAGGTCTGTGTTCACAATACCTGAGCCATTGAAATTTGGCGTGAGAGGGAGGCAAGGGAGAGTGTGTGGGGGAAGGAGAGGACTTACCCAGCTCTTGGCGCAATTCCTCTCGTACTCGACCCTTAGGTCGACACATGGGTCATTCCTGAGATCGTCCTCGAACTTGGTCTGCTTCCTTGCCTGCTCCTCGGCAGCCGCTTTCCCAAAGGGTCCCCTCCCGTCGCTCATGTCGGTTCCCGGTGGGATGGCGATCTCGTTCTTGGTGAGGCAATCGTAGTACCTGTCCCTGTGGTCCCAGCATGCCTTCCTCTCGTTCCTCGTCGGCGCTGGCGCAGGGTTGGAGCTTGTCGTCCCGCTTGTATCTTGTGACATTTTGGTGCAATTCGCTTCCTCTTCTTCTTCCTCTCCTTCTTTTCCTTGCTTCTTTCTTTCTTTCCTTCCGTTTTCTTTCTTTCTTTCTTTTCCTTCCCTGGTTTCCCCCGTTTGTTCAGTCGGAGATGGCCTCTTCGCCCCTAGCTTTTTCTTCCTTCCTTGCTCCACTGGTGATTCGACTGTGTCGGTAACAGCGATTTAGGGACCATATACGAGTTGGATGGATCCGGTCGAGAAAGGTGGCGAAGGGATAGTAATTGGGTGAGTAAGGATGTGAGATGATTCACGGCTGTGATCCAAGCAAGAGGAACAAGAAGTGGAGAAGGTTCTCATCTCGGCCGAGAGTGCGAATTAGGTCAGCATGGCACCGACCACAATCAGCTTCGGGAAGAAACTGGATGGTTCGCAGCTTCTCGTCGGAATCTGATCGAATGAGGAGGAGCGCGAATGCCGATTTGATTCAGGCTCAGAAAGTGTTATGTTACACGAAAGATGTTCAACATTAATTTACGGACAAGCGATGAGATTTGAGATGAAGGCTGGATGCTGGACAGACTTGGATCTCCACGAGGAAGGAAAAGGCGAAGGTATATGAACAAGGAGGGAAGAGGTTGGCAAACTCTCCACTCTGGGCCGGTTCGTTTCGTCCACATCTACAACCGTTGTTGAGTGCGGACAGAGGGTGCGCCTAAAACTTTCTCACCCCACGATTGTAAACCAAGCTCGAGCTGAGCGCCGACTCTTCGGCAGCTGAGGTCTTGCTGTAAGGTATTCCTCCCACCCCGGCCTTGACGTTTCCGGTAGCGATGGGTTTCGAACCGATTTCTGCCGCAACTTCTTTGCTACTCTCTCCAAGTCCTGCGGATGAGGCTGAAGAGGCGCTGACGTTCCTCTTTCCGCCGGACCGGGCAGCTGCCAGAGAGAGAGCAGCTGCCGAAGGCGTCGGCCTCAATGTCGGACCCGAGCTTGTGCTAAGCAGGTTTCGGACCTTCTCTGCCTTAGATGGCGGTCCCGTTGATGCGCTCGAATCAGACAGGCTAGGTGAGGTCACTCCCGCACCGCCATCATCCTCAGGAAGGTCTTCGCTTCTCACCGCCCGGGCTGTCGCATTGGGCCCATCCGAGGATGCCTGCAAAGCTAGAGTCGCAGGTGTGATGATTCGGGATACCGGTGAGGGCCTTGGCGGCGCTTGACCATGCTCAATGAACGTACTTCGAATGGAGCTGTCGCTGAGTCCTCTTGGCCTCAGCGTTCTCTCCAACAGCGCGCCGGGAAAGCTGTCCTCCGGTGATCCACTTTCGAGGCCGTGGCCCCTCCTCCCGTGATGAAGGCTGACCTCATCATCATCGACGATACGCGACAGGGGCCGCTGGTCAAGCCTACGACCTGACAGGAGGCTTTCCCTGGCAAAGCCGCTCCCTGTTGCTGAGAAGCTACTTGGAGAGGGCCTCTCCATAAAGGACCAAGCGTCAGGATTTGCCAGAGAGCCAACAAAGAGACCCGAAAGGTTCTTTGACTGGGTCCTACTGAGCGATCCTGGTCCTGCCCGGCCCCTGCTTGGTCGAAGTCCTGCCCTCAAAGCCCCTGTCGGGGATGCTGGAGGCTGCCCACGAGGTGCTTCGTTTGCAGATGCATGGCTTCCCTTGACTTCCACGGCGACCGAAGAAGAGACGACGGCAGCCGAGGCACGCGGCGCAAGCCTTCCCCCGAACCCGCCACCTGAGGCTTGCCTCATGGGCCCTGCTTTCCCTACGTCGGTTGGCTTCCCAAATCCGAGCTTTATGGCGGCCGCTTGGGAAGTCGCAGAGCTAGGTTGCCCGGCCCCTGGTGACGTGGCGGGAGTTGTTGCCGTTGGCGTTCCTATGAGCATCCTGCCAAGCCATCCTACACCTGCACCGATGGGTATCGGTAAGATGGACTTTTCTTCAACCACAGCCCCAAGGTGCTCTTGCAACAGTTTTGCCGCGTTACCTGGCTGCATGTGGATTTCGTTGATGCAAGTCCTCAGCTTCGCGAGCTCGAAGAGTACATCTCTAAGGACTTTAAGAAGGGCGAAGAATTCCTTGCGGGCTACCAAGCTTTCCGAATTTTCCTTGAAGGAGGATCCAACGGAGGAATCGTCCTTGGAATTCGATCGGGTCTCTTGCTCCATCAGTCGACGGAAGTGATCTTTGAGACCATCCACGTCCCGCATGATTGAATTGACTGTTGTTCTAGCCAGGTGTCCGACATCTCCAGCCAGATGCTGCCTCTGCAGCCTTTTGGTTAAAGTGTCGACGTCCGCTGTTGAAAGTCGATTGAAGAGGCGCTGAATGTAGTCCAGGAGTGTGCTTAGCTGGCCAGTTCGTGTGTCTCGTTCCCGCTTGGCCTGCTCCGATTCCACTTCACCTTTTTCTGATCGATCGCTTCGCGAAAAGGCGTCCCTGTTGGTCTCACTCCTTCCGGAGCCTGCTTCCATGTAGCTCTGAATGGCGCCATCTGCATACTCTTGCATCGGATTCCTCCCGAGCCCAGAGGAGATTGGAGGTGACAGCAGCCCAGGCCCGTCCAGCCTTGGGCTGCCGAGGCCGCTTTCGGCAAGGCTACTGTGGTTGGAGGATCGCGACTGCGTCCTTTTTGATCTGAATTGAGAACTGCTGCGCATCAAAGGTCTCTGGCTTGTCGCGAAGTCTTGAATGATCTCGTCTGCCAGGGTGGTAGGACGCTGTGCGCAATCGAGCTCGTTTAGCTGCATTGTATGATCTGCTTCTGCGCCTCCATCTTGGAGCGAGAAACGGCGACCCTCGACACCTTCATGTGTCGGAGCCCTTGAAGAGACCCGGTAGCTGTCACTGAATCCCGCACCACTAGACGAGCGAGATGGCCGGTCGACGTTTGGAGAGACGGAGGTTGCCCTTTCGAAAGTGACAGGGTCCTCTCGGACTGCAGCGAGCTCTTCGTTGCAGGCATCGAGCAGATCTCGAAGCTTTTGATGATCTTCCCGAAGTCCTTCATTGTCCTTGATGAGCGTCGTAATCATCTGCGTGAGCTCGGAATTATCCTCCGATGGCTAAGGCAAAATCGTGGGAGCCGTTCTAAGGTCAGCATACAGGGTGGAAAAAAAGATGAAACATGGTGAAACACCTCCCAACGCCTCAATAAGCCTGGACACTCACGCTTTGCTGGCTCAGACCGGCTATCAGTCTTTGGCGAGCTTCTTCGAGCGCCTCTTCTCCGATCTCAACCCTGCCCTCGCGGCGACTTGCGATCTCGATCTCTTTCCTGGCAAACCTCAGAGACTCTGACAGCTGATCGGCCCTGGCAGCAGCCTTTTTCGCCTTGGCTTCGCAATGATCGGCCCTTTTCCTCTCGGCGAGGAGCTCTTGGCGCATGTCCTCAAGATCCCGGCTCAATCTCGTCGCCTTCTCTTCGGATCCGACCAGTCGCGCTTGGGAGGCTTTCATCTTGCTCAGCTGCGCTCTGACCTCGTCAAGCTCATGTAGTAGCGTCCTATTACTGCTGTCAGCCGCTTCCAGATTGAGGTTGGCCTGGGCGAGTTGTCTCTCCAGAGCCGAAGTCTCCTTGTAGCTCCTTGTCAGCCGACTCATAAGCCCATCCCTCTGTTGGACAAACTCTTCGGCTTGCTTGGTAGATTGCAGCTGAATGTCGTCGTGCCGTCTCAATAGAGCCTGACCGATCTCTGTGAAAATTGATCGACACGAGCAAGTAAATGCAAATCCCCGCAACAAAAATGGTCAGAACTCAGCTTCTTTTCTTCAACTTTCATGGCACCATGGATCCTTCAGATTGACTCACCGGCACTTAGGCGAAGGTCAGCTTCCATGTCTCTCCATTCTTGACTGGCACGCATCGCCCTTTGACAATCTTCCTTCGAGCAACAGCAGATGGTCTTCCCATCGTTGTTCCCGGCGAAAAGACTGACGTCGTCAACGCTTCCACTCTTGTCGTTTTCGCTGCCGCCGACGCTGCCTTCGCAGGCCGAGGACGAGGCACCGCCTTCCTGAGGTTGGAGTGTGTCGTCGTAGAGCGACCTTCGGTTAAGTCTGAATTCGCTGATGATCCTCGTAAAGTCCTCGATCGTTCTCGACTGTCTCACGCTGTCTTCCAGCTCATCAACGTCGGCTGGATCCGCTGCCGACAGCATGGACACTGACTGATCCCCATTACCATAGCCGCCAAAGATGGAGCCTGCGTCCGAACCAGCTCCGCCTCCTCCTTGTGACCGGCTCTGGGATTTAGCTGGGGACAAAAAGGGTGAAGAACTCAGGCCAGCGCCAGCGCCAGCTTCAGGGGCAAGTGCGCTGCTGAAGGCTGACATTGCAGACTCGCCAACTCGGCCAAGACCGAGATGTGTCGATCAGGTTGGTCGAGATCACTCAGCAGCGCGCTCAGCGCTCAGGGTTGAATAGCGCAAGAGCAGTGATGGTGGACAAGCTGTATTGCGATTCGAATTTTTCTATTTGCTTTCCTTTCCTTCGCCCTTTCCTTTTCAGACGTGCAAGCCTTTGCTTTTCTTTTCTCGTCTGGTGTTGCTGGACTGACTTGTCCGTCTGGGTCTGGTGCAACAAGAGGTCGATACCATTTAGATGCCTCTAGGGTGCTCCATGAGCCTGATTGAAGACTGGCGCTTGAACTTTGGGTAGTGCTGCTGGTTTTCGTTCGAACTAGTCTGTGTCTTGGAACCTATTGGCAGAGCGAAACAAGAGAAGTAGAGATTTTTTAGGGAAAGGGGAAAGCGCGATAGGGAAAGAAAAAACAAGGGTTGCGCAGCGATCGGCTCGGTAGGAACGAGTTGAGAAAAGATAGATTAGACGAAGATGAATCGAAAAACCTAGGTTGCTGATGGTTGGTAGGAGCTCAGATGGTGGCTGGCAGTTGAAAGCTGTCAAAAAGGTAGGATAGGCTGGGGTTTGACACCTGGTGCCCTTTTGTTCGTCGATGAATTGGGTAAATCTAAAGAAGAGAAAGAAGAGAAGAGAAAAGAAAAAGGTACGAAATTATGAACGACTGGGTGAGAGTGAAGACCAAGCAGGAGGTAAAATCGTGAAGGGGCGAAGATGAAACGGTAAGAGAGATGAGATGACGGGAGGTTCGGAGAAGGAGCCTTTACTGGATCTTGTTATGGGCCCATCTGTGTTTGGTTTCCCTGCTGTGGTCGTCGGCCCCTTGTGCAAAGGCGAAGTAGGTTTCTTCCTCCTCCTCTTCCCTTTTCTGTTGTCTTTTCCTGTTTCCTTTCTTTCAATTTTTATTCGTTGTCTTCCGGTGTGGAAGAGTCAAGTGTTGCTTCTGGGCAAAAGCAATCAATGGAGAGCGGCAGGCGGCGGTGTTGTTCGGATGCTTGCCGCATGAAGGTACATAGAGTAAATCTTTTGGGATGCGACGAGGCGAGGGGATAGAGAGGGAGGCCAGTGTGTGAGGGAGGCAACTCGAGGTGGGTGAATAGGACTTTTGTGCGGGTTCTACCTCGATCCTTAATCTTGGATAGAAGACGTAGGAAAGGTTCCTTAACCCTTGGTGAGTCGCGCAGGCGGAATCCGAATGCAAACCCTTGAATTCGCACGAACCAAGGAGTCAATAATGCCATAAAGTCAGGCCTAAGGGCTTAAAAGTCACACTTACAAACGTGTTTCACGATTCTGAAGGTATGTGAATTCATCATGCACGCACATACCTCGGTATAAATAGCATATGTATACTCATGAGGTTTCACACATACTCTGTGCATGGTTTTCATGATTATATTTATGATTTTATCTGTGTGCCAACCATCTTGGTGTTACACACTGACTCGCACTACCTATGGTGGGCGATCGAATCCAGCTTGAGCGAACGCGTCTTATTTTTCTAACGAAAGAGAGCAACACGAACTCGTGGCTACGTGTTTCACGATGAGCGGAATGGCAGTAAAAGACATCGACAACGTGAATTCACAGACTGTTGCGAACGATGAATGTGAAAGAAGAGGCAGGACCCTGCTTACCCTTCCCCTTCCCCTCCCTCTCCCTCTCCCTTTTCCTTCTCTTTTTCCTTCATAGGGACCGCGCGTCCCAAGGTGGGTCCAGGCCAGGTTGTTTGTATGCCTTCACGCGATTCGAGCCCACACTCTTGGACTCGCCACCTGTTAAATCAATCAGGATCACCAATCTCCCTGTGAATCACGAATCCCCGATTGACTTTTGTCACTCCCACTCACAGACTTTGTTACTGTTTGTGGATCTTGAGTTCGTGATTCGTGGATCGGCTCGGACACCACACTTACATGTTGAAATCCAATCTTATCTTGAATCTTTCCGACCCTGTTCCGGCTGCAGGAGCTGTTGTTGTTCTCGCATACAAGTCGTGGACGAGTTGGAATCGGATTCGACGTTGAGTGCGATTTGTGTTGACCTGCGCAGGAACAATCGTGACTGTACGTAATAATCATGAATGTCCTTCGTCTATGAATACGCCCGCCCATTCGATATACCGGCTGGCCACATTCCCCCACCTTTCTCCTCGCGAAGTGGCATCCATCACACGACGTTGGCCACCTCGATTTAAACAAAGTCCCTCCCCCTCCCCCCCCAAGTTTGTGTTGCATGTTCTCCTTCATTCTCCTTCCTCGTCCCCAACCGAAAAAGTCCTTGTGGTCAAATTTGATGCTGCCAGTTGTATGATGGTCGAGGTCGTGTGGTATGTGCCATCCGTTGGCATCGCGGTTGGGGTCAAGGGTTCGATAGACATGCTCTCTCCCATCTATCCATCTATCCCCGCTCTTACTCTCTCCTCCCCTCCCCAAGTTCCTTTAGGATGCCCCCTGCTCCGCCCGAGTCTTCATTCCTTGACCACCGGACCTCTGGCCCATCCTGCACGTCATCAACCCAAGGCACGCATTCACATTCAGCTTGCGTTCCTACTCGCATTTCATCTTTCTCTTCTCACCTACCCTCGAAACAGATTCTGATACATGGTTTCCTGTCCACAGGTCAACAACACTTTGGTCAAGTCGAGTAACCGTTCAACTCTCCAAGGACGGTCGAACGGACGGCCCTCACAAAGGGGCCCCCTTCCAATGTTCTTTCATCCATCCGCCCGGAGGGAGAGGCTCTGTCCTCCTCGTCAACTCAAGAGGACACCACACATGGCTGAGCCGAGCTTCGAGCTAACCCGACACCCGGATGCCGTTATTCAACCAGCGGCCCCTCGTCCCCAACTCGAGCCTTTCTTCTCGCAATACACAAACCTTTGGTCAACCTTCCTTGTGAAATTACCTCCCTCCCCTCTCCCCCTCCCTCCCTCCCTCCCTCTCTCTCTCTCTCTCTCTCTCTCACCCTCTCCCTCTCTCACATCTCCTTTTCCCCTCCCCCTCCCCCCCCCCTTCCTTGCACCGCCCTTATCTCGAAACTTTTGCTCTCGAAAGACTGAAACACTGAAAAGCTGGGAGAAAGCCAAGGTTTACTCCTGCTCTTGCCTCGAAAATGGGAGGGAGGGGGGTGAGGGGAGAAAGAAAACCGTTAGGTCGTAAACCAACGTCAAGGAGCCGAGCCTAGCCTTCCGACTTTCCTTCACCCTTTGCCCGCCCCTTTCCCCGACTGCGTTCCTCTGGTTCCACTCGAAACGCCTCCTGGTCCCACACTATCGGTTATCATGACGGTCGGTCGAATGGAATAGGCGTTGCCACATCTGAACGGTGGCTAAGCTTTGTTCGACTGGTGTGAGAGGATAAAAAGTAGATGGTGTTTCGAAAGGTTTCCTTTTCAAAAAAAATGTTAAAAAATCATGATAAAATTTGGTGACGACGACGACCGCGACGTAGAACTGCAGCAAGGAATTGGTGGTACATTTTCAAGCTATCGACTTTGGGTTGGCTGATTCTGGACTTGCGAAGAATGGGGATTATGCTCGAGGAGAATGGAAGAGGTCCGGGGTCTTGGACACTTGCAAATAGGAACATGGATGTTGGGAGGACGGAAGAGGGGGTAGAATTGAAAAAAGCGCAGAGGAAAATTGACCAGGTATGCGAATAAGGGAGCAGAGGGACATGCGTGGTGGAAAGGGATGGGGGAAGAGAAAGCAACGTAGGTTTGGACGGAAACAAGGACGAGGGCAAATGCGCGTTGCAAAGAGGTTGCAAGGAGATTTTTGCGAACGAATACTTCGTGAACTTGGAGGAACCGTTGCGGGATCGAGGGAGGTTTCGTTTTGGTGGGGGCGGGGGGGAGAAGCTTCGGTTTCGAATTTCTTCTTTGTTATTGATTTTTTTTTTGAAAAATTTGCATTCTTCTTTCTGTTTCTTCAGCATTTTCTCCATACATGCCTCCGCTAGATTCTGCTGTGAGGATGTGAGAGGATTCGCCAACCAGTTCGGCCTTCCCAGATCAGGAGGGACGAGTGTCGAGGTGGAGATTTGCTCGGGCGGGTTGTGGTACCAGGATTTAGCTTGATCTCGGCAGGATAGGCTCTTGTCACGTTTCCTTCCCTGCATCCTTTTATTAAGATCCTTTTCAAGATATCTTCCTGGCATGTTCAAGGCGAGCATAGTTCTTGAATCCTTGTGACCGAGGCCGTTTTGTTGGTCGACCAACGACAGCTAGGTGAACCCTCTCTTCTGGACATCGCGCCATAATCCGCCCCATCCCCGCTCTCTGCTTCCATGGGCGAGTCTTCTTCTCTGACTGAATCGTTAGATGTCCGTCGCCACAAGGATTTTTCGCCACTGCCGCCGGCTTGACGCAGCTGAACCGAGCCCCTACGCCTATCCTCCGACTCTCCTTCGCTGCGGGAGCTCAAGCTTAGGTTGAAACGGAGCTCTGAGATACTTGGCAGACGTGGCCGTGGACCATCCATGGCGATGGAAGGCGGGATAGGCTGCAACTGATGGATAGGAGGTAGCTGGAGACCCTTTGATGGAAACTTGGCGTCTTCCTTATGATCTAGAGGTGGCCCATGAGGTGAAGCGCAGGCAGAAAGCTGAGGTGATTGGGTATCACTGATAGCTAGTGAGGTGGTGCTGCCTGAGAAAGAAGTGCCCCTCGAGTCCGATCTCACCATGCTAGACAACGTAAGCGGGCCCGTGTGATGGGGCAAGGGCTGCGAACTTGCCTCAGTGCTTCCAGGTCTCAGTGGCTCGAGTCGCCTAGGGCGATCGAACTCCTTGGAAGGGTCAGAAGACGACCGATCCCGGTTGGTCTCATTGGCCGAGTGGGGATGAGGGTGAAGACCCGAGGTTGGCGAAAGAGGCGCATTGTAGGTTGTGGGCTCGAAAGCTGATCTGGGAGCAGAAGGCATGTGGCTAGGCTGATATGGTACGAATCTTTCCAACCTACGAGCCAAAGAGCCTGATCGGGGACGTATCGGTTCTTTACCTGCTCTTACACCCTGCCAAGAATGTTGCTCACGTTCCTGTGACCGAGGATCAGGATCGTACCTTGTAACGTTGGCCTCATCCCTTCCGCTTGTGTTGCTCCTGGGCCTCGTCTGGTAACCCGATCTTTCGCCGTATCCACGAGATAGTGCTGCCGTGTTAGGAGCAGACAGTCTACCACCCAGAGGTCTTGGGCTCACGGTCAAAGGGCCACTGTGTCTAGGGTCTGGATCGAAGCCCGGGGATGAACACGATGCCGATGTCGAAGAGGCCGACGCCGACGCCGACACACGATGGCTTGAAGCTTCCATCTTGAGTTTGTATGCGGGATCATGACAAGCAAAGGCCGCCAAGCCTGCCAAGTTTTTGTAAGCAGGTTGAGGAACGTGTTGCGAAGAAGATGGCGTGGCGACGCGTGGCGCGAGGTGGCTTGGACCCCCCTCTCTCTGAACGGAGAGCCTTCTAGAGAACTGCCCAGATTCTGCGGATTCGTGATCTGTTTGGCCAAGATGCCTCTGGTCCACAGATTGCGGGTGCGAATACGATGCTCGGTAGCTGGAAGGTCCCTCCCTGCCTTGGGATCTCAAATCTTTGGGGCCTGCTGAAAAAGAGAATTCCCTCCAGCCAGTTTGAGCCATCGGTCCACGCTCTTGATTGTGGAGGTGAAGTTGTTCATTCTCCATGCGCTGCATCTGATCGCGACCTCCATTGTGATCTATCAGGGTGTAGGGAGACGATCCTTGCCCCAACATCGCAGAGGAGGAGGACGACGGTTCCTTTTCGTAGAGAGATGCGAAAGACTTTCGCTTGCCCACCTGCCTTCGATTTTGGAACCAGACCTGCCGATAATGGAACGGATGGTTTCGAAGGGTGGGTTAAAAAAAAAACAGCAGACTGACCGAGCTCGTTGTCCTTCAACAGTATATAGACAAGCCAGTACCTACCTGAACTTTTCGGGGGGAAACACCCAGCTGCTTGGCAACAGCCTCTCTCACTTGCGTTGAAGGGAAGCGGGTCTGATTGAGCGAACGTGATTGAGAATATGAGCCTTCATTCCCCTTTACACCTGCGGAAGGCTCAATACAGGGGAGACAACCTCCGCCTCACAGGCTCGAAGGAGAGATCGTAGCCGTTGGGCGAAAGCTCACCTTTTCCAAGAGTTGATAAAGGACGTTACTTTGCTCTGTGGTGAGAAGCTTCCTGGTCCTCTTTTTAGCATTGCGATTGCTCTCGCTTCTCATAAGCTCGTAGTGTCCTTCCTCTGGCGAGTTCCAAGAGGCTGGTCGGTCATGCGCTCGACGTGCTTCCTCCGAAATGTACTGCTCGTTCGGCGCTGCGATCGAAGATGGCCTACCAACATCCCTAGATGCAAAGTAGGAGTCGCTTCTCCTTCTGGCGGTCTCATGCATCGATGGGGTCGAAGCGCCAGAGGAGTTGGGGCTCCTCTGGTCTGAAGGTCCCAAGGAGGTTGGAAAGTTTCTCTGATGACCATGATGGTAGTAGTTAGGGGAGGCGTACTCCATCTTCGAAGGCAAGGTATCTCGCCTGTCAGCATTCATCTTGACTCGGAAAGGGATGGAGGGACTGTTCGGTCCTCTTCCGGTCTCCTGATGGAACGGTGTGTAGGAAGTATGTTGTCCACAAAGGTCCGTACCGAGGCGGTGTCGAGCGCCACTTATCCGAAACTCAATACTTGATCGAAAAAGGCGGAGGTGCAGTTTGAACAGGAACAGCTACTGGCCTTCCTGAGCGCTTAAGCGATAAACTTATTGATTCCTTGATGATGCAACGAAGGGCGGGAGTGGCTGTCCAAGATAGATGAAGTCGAGGGCTAACTATGGTGGTGGCAACACAATGAACTTTTCCACAGGACGCCTGTTGCAAAAGTGATGAAAAGAGACGGATGGCGGATGCAAAGATGAAAAGAGTGAGATGGGAGAAGCAGAGATGTTATCCCTTTAAGTAGGCCACACGGGGCGATGGGAGAAAAGAGAGTTGCCAACCAGGAGGTTGAAGAAGAGCGGTCCTTAGTTGTTGGAACCCAGAAGTGTGAGGGCTTCGTAAAGAAAGAAGAGGAATTCAGATAGGAAGCGTACAGCATGCGAAGGAGAAAGGAGGAGGAATATGATGAAGAGAGCGACTCCCGCGCAAAGATGGTAGATGGTTGGAGAATGTGATCTTTGGTGCAAGCGGAAAACTGCTGGGAGGGATCAAGCTGGATCAAATTTGATGAGAAAATAGAATCGCCATGCCCTGTCACTTCATTTGCGAGGTGGAGAATTTACTTTGCTTGTGTGTCGATTTGATGGCAAGTTGGGAGAAGGTACACAGAGTTACCGTAGATGATAGGGAAAAGTTGAATGGCAGTGGAAGAAAGAGGAGGACCGGGGAGAATGAGGGAACCGACACCCTCCTTCGATTGGAGAAAATGAGGGGATTGATGGTAGGTGATATTAGATTAGTTGGTGGTCGTTCGAATGGAAGAGATAGAGTGTAGAGCCCAAATGCGTGATGAGAGAGGGAGAGGCGAAGTCGATGAACCTTGAAGCTTCCAAAATATATTGATGAAGAGGCACGGAAACTCTTGATAGGCGCCGGTGGTGGGAGCTGGGTGAAACCCTCTGCGTGCGGTCAGGTATCTGGGCGCGAGGATATGAGATCGTGCGCTACAGTGGAATGGGAGGGAATAGGGAATTGAGAGGGCGACAAAATGAAGCCAAAATGATATGAAGAAAGATGAGGCGACGACGAGTACCGAGCGTCAACCTCAGTTTCCTTGCCAGAATAGAGGATCTGATGCAGATGGGCTTGTGACCGTTTTGATCGGCGTGATAGTGTTGCAGAGTGAGAGGTTGGTTTCGAGTCGGATTATTATGAGGAGAGGAAGAAGAGAGGAGGTATGGCGAGAAAGAGGAGGAAGAGGGAGTGAAGGGGGAGGCGGACAGAAGAGGGAAGCGGAAGGATGAGCAGGGCAAGGGGAGGGGGGAGGGGGAGGGAGTGAGTAGTACGGAGCTGATGACGGTTGATGAAAAGAAGGCGGTGAGGTGAACATGGAAGAGAAAGAAAGTGGTAGTAGTATCGAAATGAAGGAGACGCACGCCGTGCTTTCCTTGGCTCCTTCCCAGATCTCCAACCCCTTCTCTCTCTCTCTCTCTCTCTCTCTCTCTCTCTCTCTCTCTCTCACTAACACACACATCCCGTTCACCCTTCGGCTCCAACCTCTTCGGACTATCATTTCCCAATTAACACCAACGAGCTCCCCTTCCATATGTCTGCGGAGAGGTCATAGTCCACTGGCGGGGCGCAGAGAGACGAACAAGTCGTTTTCATCGCGCTAGGTATTTGCTCGTTGAGAACGTGAAAAGCTACATGAGAAGCAAAGGATAGATCTCATATCTGCAGTATCCATGAAAGTGTGTTCAAAAATACGGTGCTACGATGTACGGGTAAGAATGTTGTACAGCTCAGAGTATATTTCTATCAAAGTTTGGACGTCGAGTCAGTCAGTACAGACTGTACCTACATGTTGTTTGTCTGGTCATGCCCTGCCAACTGCAGGCATGCACTTTGGAGTGACCATTTCGAGTGCGTGCCCATATCGAACTGAGTGAAATAGGAAGAAAAAGTTTCTCACACCCAGACTGCAAGGCCTGCCCCCCTAAGATTCAAGTAGAGAGACCAATCAGGTGCTACATGATGTGTAAACACAGGTACATATGCAGAGTATGCACATACGTAAGTGAGTACGTACACACTTCTGAGTATACTGCTACGAGCTGTAAGTCCTGTACAGAAGAGTGCAAGTTTGATCCTCATAAATTGCATGTGGTGTCCAGAAATCAAAGGAGATCAGCAAGAGACAGTTGAAGCATGAAAAAAGTATTTTCAACATTAGACGGAGATATGCGGGGGGGGATTTGTGGGAAAGACTCCTAGATGCTGCACCCATGTGTATTCAAGGTCGGATGTTAGAATCGGGTTTGAAGCGGTGGGTGGGGGGGGGGAGGGGGAGGCGGCGGGGGAGGCAATCGAGTAAGATTTTGATGCAGAAACAGAGAGGCAGGAGGAAAAAGGAGAAGGAAAGGAAGGAGAAAGGAAAAAGAAAAAAGTTCAAGTAGAGGAGAGAGGGAGAGAGGGAGAGAGGGGGAGAGGGGGAGAGGGGGAGAGGGAGAGAGGGGGAGAGGGGGAGAGGGGGAGAGAGGAGAGAAAAGGGGCCGAAAGCTGTGATAGCTATGGAGGATGAGCAAAATAGGACACCCACCGTATGATCCCGACGAACCTGGGAGCAAGCCGGATCAAATGGAAACCAAGATGAGGACAGGGTGGAAGGGAAGGAAGGGGGGGGGGGGGGGGTTGCAAAGGCAAGGAGGGGGTGAAAAGAGTCAGGCTGCACCCAAGTGGAAGGAAGGAAGGGAAAAGCCAATTAGCCGCCCGCAACAGCTGAGGAAATTGTTAACCGGAAGAGTCACAGCCTTGGGAAAATCTGGATGCAGGGCAGCAAGAGACTCGTGAGGAAACTGTGTGACAGGGTGTCGTCCCGATACTGGTCCTTCGAGGGCAACAAACAAATGATTCATCGTCGTCCGAACGAACATAGAGGCGTACAAAGTTGTGAAACATGAACGTGAGTGCCAATGTGCGTGCGACTCCGGTGTGCGCAACTACACGGGAAGTGTAAAGTGAGGACATCATCAACAACTTCCCTTCCTTCGCGAGCACCGACTCGGACTCGACTGAGTAGGCCGCCAAACACGGTCCAGAGTTCTCGGCAAGGTGGGTAGTCATGGTTCAGGGAAACGCAAAAATCGGGGGGCCAGTCTGGGTCTTGTGAACGCGGGACGAGGTAAGCCCTCATCTCTACCCTTTGTAATCCAACCACCAACCACTTTCTATTCCGATCCTTCTCTGGTTGTTCGTCTGGTGTATCTAAATAGAAAGCACACGTCGATTAAAATTACCTTTGACATGTACCTGGAAAACGTGAATACTTTACTAGCTCCGACTCTAACAACTGAGCTGTATGTACGAAACCCCATACATACAGAAAGATCAGCTGCCAGTGCATGATTCGGATGGATCCCAACGACCCTGTGTAGATCAGGCGGTGGGAGACGAAGAGTCAGTGGAAAAGGCGCGAATCTTGTTGAGATGAAGCAGGAACAGCGACTCATCATCAATCCCCCATCTCTCGGTGCATGACATCCAAACTGCTGGGAAGCACGTCAGTCAAGGACATGTGCAATCCCTCGTCACTCAACCTCAGCTCTGGAACACGATGTGAATAAAAGGGGAAGAAAAGCATTCAAGCAGGAGGATGGGAAGGGTTGTCGATTATCGATCACTCTTTTTTTAGAGAAAAAGGAAAGTGTCATCCTTGGAAACCAGGAAGATGGAGCCAAGGAAGGTGGGATAGAGGGGATGGGAGAGGGAAAAGTTTCATGGGAATGCCGGGGGCTCTGTCTGGTCCCGATGCTTAAAATTCTGACTAATGTCGAGCTTGGGAATAAGATCACTGTGTATGACCACAGAGCAACCACATATCGCCACGCAAAGTTGGGGGTACGGTAGGTGGGAAGGGAGACAAGGCATCGAAATAAGAGGCGGCCGTGAGATGAAAAGAACATGAAAGGACCGATTGGCACCCATCCTACCTTGGTCTTGCCATGTGCTTGAGCCAGGCAGCAAAGGTTTTTCATTCATGACCACGACAAACGCAAGAAGGCAGAAGGTAATGCCAGCCGGAGTGGGAAAGTGGCAGGGCATGGCTAATTTGCGGACCATGCAACGGGTGAGGAACTTTATCACGTTAAGACCAAGACGTTCCAAGTCAAAGAGCAACATGTGAGACGTTTGGTCGGAGATCGATCACTGAAACGAAACGAAAGAATATAATGTCAGACTAGAATCTAGTAAGATGAGGCCTGACCTGTGCAACGTCGACTTGGCTCACTCATGATTTTTCGCTCGTTCACAATCAGAATTGAAGTGGGTGGGTACATTCGCTTTCCGTTAGTCCGAACTATGTACAATTACAGTGAGTGAGTCTTTGACTTCCCATGTGAGTGGTTTCCTGGGCACCTGGTGGGGGAGTTCGGATCCGCGATCTTTCTTCTTTTTTTTCTTTTCTTCTTCTTTTTCTTCTTTCAGTCTTCCCTTCGGACCTCCTTAACAGGGCTCTCACCCTTTAGATTCTGGATTTGTAACTGTCGCGACGTTGGAGCTGGGCCAAACTCAGAGGGACGATCGAGGTTACTTAACTGATCAGCAAAGCCACACATGCCCTAGGCCAACAAGCTGAATCTAGAAGCCCTAGCCATCCATATTATGACCCTTTTTGACAGGCTGTTCACGCTGCGTGGCGAGAGATAGCCGTGGTGAGTCCATCTCGAGAGTAGTGTTGCGAGTAAGGGTTAGAGAGAACTGCAATCCCCCACCCAATCCCACCCGAGATTAAAAGAAAGAAAGAAATGAAGAAGAAAAGGAGAGTGGAACAAAGTAATAATTAGAGGAGAGGGAGGAGGGTTGAAGGGATGAAGGGCGGCCCGCCCCTAACTTGACCCCATAACATCATCACAACGCATCATAGTCGCACGCATCGTGTTCATAACAGGTCTTTGATCTCTCACTCCGATCGGAATCCATATGTGTGGTTGGATTCTTTTCGCCACACCTTGCATTCGCATTTCCATCCGGTGAGGTCATCCCCAAGTGATCAAGAGAGGGATCCCTTCGCCATCAACTTTGCATCAATAACATTCCTTTTCATCCACAGTTTGGGCTCGGGCGACACCTGTCTTGGAAGGGGAACGAAACAAAAAGAGATGGCGGGGTCTTGCAGGCAAACAAGGAATCCATCCATGCAGATTGAGAACGGTTTCCAGAAAGCGGTTCGTATGCCTCCTCTCGTGAAAGGGATCTAAGTAAGGATGGAATCATGCGAGGGATTTTTTTTGCAAGGTAGCGAGCACAAGCTCAAGATTGAACATGACGCCCGAACACGAGTCATGATTGTCGATCCTGCTGACTCAGACTAGTGACTGTCTGGCTGAAAGAGTAAGCAGGAGAGTCCCACCAGAGGTGAGTAAATATGAAGGAGCCCTCTACAGCGCCACAAACCTGGAATATCAAGGATTCGTTGGGGCGATTTGCGATTTGGGGACGGCGGTAACCAACAACAAAAAGAAAAAGAAAAAACAATCACAGAGTCATAGAGGAAGAAGCATCTTGCATATGAGCATGCGAACTCTCTTCACTTTATTAAGAAAGAATCCCATCCCCATACTAGATGATTTGTATTCTTTCATTCTCATGAAGATAAAAAAATCACCCTACGGTCTTGGACAACACCCTAATTTTCTTCTCCCCTCCTGAAGCCCATCCTAAAGCTTGCGCCCCTCTTATTCTTGTCTCCCCAGGCAATGCACCTTATCACAAGAAGTCAGGTTTGCTGGCGACGAAGGAATGCTTGAAGGACATGCGATACCGCTGCTCGTTAATTGAAAGAGAAAGAGATACTCCAAAGGGCAACGCATCCACCTTGACACAACAACATCCATCCTCTCCTGTTCACTGATCACTCTTTGTCCTCGCCGCTGGATATCTGTGGGTATGCTGTATCCAAGTTCGGAACCCCCGCCTTATCGCATAAAGCTAGCGCGACCACCTTGTCGTACCTCAGGTCCTGGGAAGTAAGCAAGGAGCGTTCTCGTCTCGGTAGAGATCTCCATCGGGACAGGTCTGATCGCGGCAAAGTGGGGGAGGGGAAGGGTCGAGAGAGCAAGAGAAACACAAAAGTGGGCAAAGGAAAAGCGAAAGAAGAGAGACAACATCAAGGATTCGACTCAGCGGGACCTTGATCACGAGTAGCCGAGAGTAAATCGATACCTTGGGTGTCTATAAAAGTTTTTGGACAAAAACATGTCTCATCCATATCATAGCCGTGATCGGGTCAGGGGTCAAGGGATGGGGCAAGGGTGCGAGTGCGAGAGTTACAGGAAGCGTGAGAAAGCCTGGGCCCTCTCCTGCCTCCGTCACATCTTTGGAGAACTTTACAATCTCTATTACACACAATATTAGACATTGATGCTACAGGTAAGAATGTTTTGGTTGGGGATTCACCATCAGAGTCACAGTCACACTCAAAATCGTGCAAAGAACATCCTTTGATGTATCGTCCTTAACTCTGATCCCTTTCTGCGAATGTGAAGGAAGGAGTGAAGGGGAGGATGCCTCAGAGATGAGTTGAGCAAGCAGAATGCCTGGGATCGAATCCCACGCAGTCTCGGGACACTGAAATCGATCTCGAGCTGAGCCTCCTCTTCCCTTTGGGTTTGGCGGCAAAGCGAGGGATGGAACCTGGACAGCGCCAAGGTGGGAAACGAAACCATTAACGCCTAGCGGTGAGTTAAATGTCTTATTGAATCTCTCTCATCACTCAACCTTTAATGTTCACCTGCAATATGCATGCAGAGTTAGTCCTCTCCGATCTATATCCGTTCAAGAATCTCAGTCTCAAAATGTTATGCATGGCAGTATTCTTGGAGGCATCAGGAAAAAAGGACTCACACTTAGAAATGTCAGCCTGAGGCACTTCCCCATCTCTTCCATGTTGATATTTGTCGATATGACTTAAAATGTAAGAACTCTCTAGCCTTAATACTCGCCCAACCTCTATCTTCTACCTAGCTTAACAGTCATAGCACAAGTACTAACCTTCAGGGAGATGTGATCTTCAGTCTTAGTAAAACGAATCGGTGTGGGATGAATTCACTCATGCTCACACAATGAATGACAATAACTTGAATGTTCCTCTGAGTAAAAACACGCAGTTTTTCATTCTTTCATTCATTACTATTATGATTTATTCATTTAATTATCTTTGTTTGGGGGGAGGGGCGAGTGTGGCCTCCCGATGCCTGTCAGCAGATAGATATTATTTCTTGGCCAAGAAGCTGTACAGCAATGTCCCAAGTCTGGTCTCTAGAAGAAAAGAGCACAAAGCGAATCCTCTCTTCGCCTACTTCTCAAAAGGAAAGTGTGATATCCCAAAATCACGGCCGGATTTTTCGGAGATGGGTCAAAAAGTGGAAAGGAAAGGAAAGGAAAGGAAGGGAAGGGAAGGGAAGGGAAGGGGAGGAAAGGGGAAGGAGGGAAACGGAAGGCACGGCGAAAGCAAAGAATGGGTAGGAAAGAAGGGAAGAAGGAGTAAGAAAATCTCAAGGTTCGCCTGATTCCTCGGCTGATCGCATCCGCATGAAGCAAAAGCTAGCCGGAGAAAACCCAACTTCCAGCTCTACACACTCTACTCTCTGGAGAATTGGACCTTCTTTGACCGCCTCCGGGACAAGCAAGGGTTCTGTTGGGATAAGATCGAGAAACCTATCCCTACTTGATCATGCTGTGCTTACCTGAACAACCTTCCCCAAAAGAATGCCTGAACGATTTATGATTCTGCAGGCCGAGTCACGAAAAGATGGTTCGCGTCTTTTCTCAAGGGTGCTGTACAACTGTTGTACAAAAAAAAACCACTGACGACTATCCCGAACTACAAGGGAAGAGGGCAGAACTAGTTAGATCCAATTGAGAAGTGTTATGCACCAGGCAGGAGCCTCGTAGCCCCCTACAACCAGCCTCGCAGCGGAAATATGCGTGGACAACACCTTTGCTCACCTTGTCTAACAGGTGAAAGAGCAGTGGCCAGAAAGATACTTTGAAGGCTCATGCTTGGTTGGAATTATCCGAAGGGGATAGAGGTCACGTTTCTGTTTTTAAAGGGGTGAAATGGGGCAAAGACCAGCATTACCCCTTGGTCGTAGGTATAGGAGGAGTCTTCTTTTGTCTTTACCGTCACTCCCAACCATCAACGGTCACTCGCACTTAGAATCACAGATGTAACCTCGTCCAAGGATCCTCATAGCGGAATAGGACCTGGTGTCAAAGGCTAAACTTTGGCCTACTGCCGAGTTCCCTTCATGTTTACATTCGCCATCTCAGTGATGACCGAGTGATGGTTAGGTGGTGCGGTATCACTCATGACTGGAGGGCAAAAGAAAAAGTGAAAGTAAAAATAGAATTAGAATAAAGAATAAGGGAGATCCAGCCTGACATTTCCCGTTCACGCAATTCATCAATGTCATATGGGGGAAAGCACCAAGTGGCGCCGAAGACTTTAATCTTGTTTTAATTTATCATCGATTTCATTTTCATGCACTTACCTTTCGAAACAGCATTTACAAAGGTCATGAAGATGGCTACCGCCTGATCGAACAGTGTCCCCCCTCCCCCTTTCCCTACGGGGTCATCTAAAAGGGCGTGCCAGCAAGTGAGAGTCGTTCTAAGCAGTACGCTGATGACAAGAAATGGAATGCTGGGAACTCTTGTTTGTTCCAGACCCGGTCGCTCGCGAAAGCAGTTCCTCGGATTGGGTTTCTGTCTGTCATGAGTGTTAACATGTGACTCTCACTCCTTGCCTTCTCGGTTAGAGCTTTGACCCTGAAATAGAAGGGAGAAAAGAGAAAGAGAAAGGGGATCGACTTGGATAAAAAACCTTTTAGGTGGTGCAGCATGCAGACATGTGATGTTTACATGCTTGCGTTTTGGCGATAAGAAAGGTAGGAAAACAAAGGGTGCAGTTATCAGCATGGACATCTTCAATCCGCTTACTTTTAATTTTTCGATCAAGCCTTTTTATAGTATTCGTATTCAGAATTGTAAGTGGACTAACCACTGAACGTAATAAGCAACGGGGAGGATGAGTTCTTGCTCGTCGCTTGTGTGTGTTCATTCGTCCGGGTTCCACTCCTTCCTTCCTGCGAGGAATTGCGTTCTACCCTGATCCTTCCCACACTCATGACTCGCCACCCCTGTCCCTCTGCTTTTTTTCCTCAAGTTGATCGTGTCAAGAGGAGCCTTGCTATTTTCGTGTACATTCATGATTGACAGCCTCAGGAGACTCCAAGGAATGGAATCGAAGCGCAAGGGATGGGGGTTGGCAGAGTTGGAGCTTTTTGGGGGCAAGGAGGCGGAACAAGGTTTAATGAAGGTTCGAAGAAAATCACACGATGGGGTTGCCCGCTCATGAAACCGGGTCTGATTACATGTTTCTTGAACGTTTTACTGTGTTGTTAAGGATTGGTTTGGCGAAAGTTTTGGCGAAAGTTTTGATGAATTAAGTCGCGATTTTTATATCTTCTTCTCTTCAAAATTTAGATGGGTCCTTTAAAAACATCCGTAAGCCCGATTAAGAAATTGTAAGAAGTGGCGCGAAAAAGTAATCAAAATGATCCGAAATTTGGAGTAGCTCTTCAAAAGGGTCGTAATGTGCTCAGGCAGAGGAGGATCTCCCTTTTTTACCAACGGCTGATTTCTTCCCCTAATGCCTTTCCTTCCACCCCTCGGATCCAGACCTTGGCTTTCGAAAACTACCCGTAACGTACTCTTGTCGAAGCCTTTTATTTTCCAAGCGAGATGTGCCGTTATTATGATCGGAAGGGTTGTGCTCTCCAAGTGTTCATCTCTCTCCTCTGCCCCTTCCACCCTCCAGAGACTTGGTCTATCGAAGCGAGATTCCTGGGGTCTTAAAGGGAAGGGGTGGGAGACGAAGGGCAAGGGGAGGGAGACAAGGGTTGAAGATTTTTACTCTTTGGTCTCACCTCAACAGCCCACACCCCTCTGCCAGGTACAGATGTGAATCACCAGATCCAAATGTCCTGGTCGGGTTGCAGAGGAAGAGGTTGTAATCACCATCCAGCTAGTGCCGGAGGGGTCTTGGGCACCGCTCTTTGCATCACTGCATGACTCAATGATTTCGGTCCCTCTGTTTTTCCCTTGCTCCCTTGCTTGTCCCGGGATGCCACATGCATCGCCCCACTCGGCTCAGCAAGTTTACGAGGAGTAGAAGGGGGAGGGGAAGGGGGGGTTACTACCTCAGATCTGGCTCCGCCCGCATGTCCACTCTAAAACACCGAATGCAAGTTGCGCGACTTGCATGTGTACGTTCATATGGTCACATAAATACTTTGTACTCAAAGAGTCATAACATTAGTGCTCATTAATGTATGCCTTGGTCGAAGTTGACTCGAAGAAAGGAGAACCCTCCCCCCCGGGAAGAATCGGTTTCCTATCGCGAAAGCAACTGGGACTCTGTGTGATCATGAATGCCAGTAGTATGAGTGTTGAAGAAGAGGGATCATTTGCCCCCCGCTGGTGAAGAATGATACCTTATATCGGAATGCTTCCCTTGTCAAGCTCAAGTTACAAAGGAAGGGACCCAGCTTGTGTTGGTTCCGCCCTCTCTCTCCGGCTTGAATTCCCAACTCGGTTCATCTTCCTGGAGCCTTGAACAAAATGGCTGCTGGAGTTCTTCCAAAAATAGAAGTAGTGCCGCTTATGATCAGAAAAACTCGGAGGGCTCGTCAGGAGAGTTCGCATGTATGAAGAAGAATGGTTGGCCTCTCACTCTGTAATCACATCCCAGGCGCACGGTTCGAAGCCCAAATTTTTTATTTATTTATTTTTTGTTCTTGGAAAGGGCCAAGCACTCACACTTCAGGCACCTGTTGGGTGATTACCTCCCCCCTCCGCTTCATTCAGCGAGCACTCTGCAAAACGCATCCCGGCACACTTGTGTTTAAATCGATTTAGTCGCTCATTTTAATGTTTCCTACTTCGACGAGGTCGTTAAGGCCCTATTCATCGGAGTTAAGCGCAACCTAATTCATGTTTTTTTTTTTACTTTTATTTTTACTTTACCTTTTCATTTTCTTCTCTCTCCTTCCTGAAGTGGCGCACACTGGTAAACTCCCGCGTTGGGACAAGGTTTTCCTGAGACAGTGGCGCGTTACTGATGATTTCAGCACGATGCAACAGGAAGCTAAACGGCGCTACTTAGCGCTTCATGGTCTGTATCTTTTCACAAAAAGCCTTCTTGCGCTTTGTTGTTTTTTTTTTTTTCTTTTAGTTTGTTTTCCTTTGGAGGTGGATCAATTTTGATGCGCTTCCACATCCATTGATAACAAATGTGCTCGAAAGCATATCGAAGGCGGGGTGGGGGGTGGGATGGTGGGAAAGGTGCCTAGGGACTCTTCAGACCAAGACTGCTGGGGTAGCCCTCGGCGCGGAAAGAGCAGAACGCCAATTCACAAGCAGCAGAGCCCCTCAAAATAGGTTGGTGTTTTTTCCTAGTTCGCTCATTGGCCCACGGTTAATGCATCTTTCACTTTTGTGAGTGCAGAGATATCCCTGTCAATGAGAGTTGGCACCTTCTCTGTGGGCTCACAAGGGGGGTCTTGGAAAAGGAAAGGAGAGAATGAGCAGGACTCTTTGAGGCTTTCCCGTCATCGTACCCCGGAGCACTCTCTCTCCTCATCGCTATGTCTATCATTCGACGACCTCGGTACTGAGAAAAAGATGAGAAGAGAGTCTTGACTTTGTTCAATATCTACAGTCGGATGTTGAATGTAGTGCACATACTGTTTACCTTGGCAAGCGTTCATTCGAAGCTGACAACAATTTTGTCCGCCTAACTCCTTAATCGTCATGACTTTGACTCAGACGTGACTTATGAAGAGGGATGAGGCAACGTCGATGTGACTGGATTTCGGCAGAAATTAAGCGTTCCCACCCCAACCCCAACCGCGTTTAAGGGGTCGAGACCACATGTGATCCGCTTGAGATGTGACAAGGACACCTTTCGATCCACCTAGAAGGTCACAGTAGGTCGAACGTTACCAGGTTAGAGTCACTCTCTCTCACGATTCTGGGAAAGGCAAGAAACCATAAGGGCCTGACCCCGCTTTCTCTTTCCCTTTCTCTTTCTCTCTCTCGTCCTCCTCACTCGTTGGGGGGCGGGATCATGACAAGAAATTCTGGGTTAGAGTAGGTAACAGTACTAGTAAGAGATCAAAGGGGGGCAGAGAGAGGAAAAAAAAAAAAAAAAAAAAAAAGTGAAAGTGAAAGAAAACGAAGATGAACCCTGCACCAGTTTGGTTGTGGCTCGGAGATGTGAACTGGACCACCAGGGCATATGAGATGATTGCGACCACCAAGATCGAGGGCTGGGATCTTGTCTCGCTTGCAAGTTTTAATAAACAGAGGTCGAGAGGGAGCAGAAGGGGATGGGAAACGAAAGAGAAAAACCACGGGTCCGTCCTGCACCGATCAACCTGGACGTGTGGCGGTTGGCTTTGACATGGCAGACGGAACCCGGAGGAAGGTGGTCAAATCGTTGTGGTTGGACCTACCTGCTGTAAGTTTCTCTTCCCCGCACGCTCACGCCCCTTGTTGCCTCAGATTTCCTTTCAGGCAGACTTTCAGGCCAAATTGATGATGGGACATGATGACTCGTGTTGGTGCGTCAACGTGTGCGTTTTCAAGAAGATCAACGTCTCAAGGAATACTTCAATACCAAGCGGAATGGGCTCAAGGTGTCTCTGCCCAGGATAGGTGTTTCGTTCTCCCCTCCTTTCCTCCACCTGTAGCATTCACTTGTGAGCTTTGGGTTCCGATGCGAGATGCAGTTGACCCCGGTCCTTCTCCCCCTCCAGGCATCTCGCAACGTTCGAGATGATACGCACCACGAACGAAAATCATCGTTGGGAAAGAACGCGCTTAACAAAAGCGTGTGGGAAAAACCAGGCATGGTCATTTTCATTTATTTATTTTTGGCTTAACCCTAGTGTAAGGGTTCAAGGAAAGGGTAAAAAGATGAGTCACTTCATCTGACAGGTCACAGTGAACGTGCGAATCCCCAAGATCTCGCTCGTCTCGGTCCGCTTCCGCACCACCTCATGAAGGCATTTTACACACGCGTAAAGAGGAAGGGGTTGGTGGATACGTCCTATGGGCAAACAAGTGCGAACCCCCCTTCTTTCACAGCCATGTATGGTCCCATCACTCTTCCCGGCAGGGACCAAACAAAGCATGCTGGCGACAGGTCACAACCAAACCTAACAGCCGGACGAGAGCTTCCTCCTCTCCCTCCCTCTCTCTCACACATACACACGCACTCCTTTCTCTTTCCTTTCTCTCCCCCCCTCCCCATTTTTCTCTTCCGCGAACCCCACCCTACGACCTCTCTTCACGCCCCCCGGGGACATTTCAAGGCGCCCCCCCTTCATGGTTTGGAAGTACAAAGAATCCACTAGCGTTTTATCACTCCACTTTAAAATCCACTTGGTCCGTTCCTAGTCTCGCAAATCAGTGAAAGAAAATGCAGAAGAAGGAAATCTGAAAATCAAAGAAGAAGGAAACATCAAAGATTCAATGTGGAAAGAAAGAAAAAAAGAGAAAGATAAGATTAAAAAGAAAAAAATAGGTTGAAATGAACAAGAACAAACCTTCGGGGTCGGAAGGAGGGTGTCACGAATGTTCTAAAGCTGTGCGATGCGGAGATTAAGTATGAGGGAGAGACAGAGAGCAATATGCCTAGAAAAGTCACAAGCCAGCATGGCGCAAGAAAACAGGGACGGAAGGACAAGTCGGCTAGCAGCCTCCACCGGGATGAGAAAGTTGTGGAAAGTTTGAACGACAGTACGTGGGGGGTGGGCACGCCGACGAACATCCGAAAGTGATTCGAAGGAGAGGGAAGAGGCGGAGTGTGCGCCTAATTCCGCAGTAGGTTTGACACCGTCGGTTGGTTCGTCGGGGCGAGACGAGCAACCCACTGTCTCTTCTCTCTCGTTGACTTGTTTGATGAACTGCTTGCTCCGTTGATTTAGTGGGGCCAAGGCTGAAGACAACCCGGTTTAGGATGATTCCCTATCGTTTCCCAAAGGATGCAAAAGGGGTGGATGGTCGAAGAGGAAAAGAGAAGAAAGGAAACAAAAAAAAGAAAGGAAAAAGTAGAACAGGGAGGGTTGGGGAGGAGTTCTAGGCTAAAGAAAACCAACGACACATGGAGAAAGGGAGAAGGAACAGGGAAATCGGATCTGATCTGATGGATGCTCGAATCGATCCAAGAGGGCTTACCTTCAACAGTCAAACGTGAAAGGCGGTTGGGGTTTGGGGGTTTGGGGACCCCTTCGCTGCAAGATTCACGGGAGAGATTCGACGATACTCAATGAATTTCTGTCCTTGTGATTTTTCTTATGATTCATCTTGATCTCGGAATCGATGGGGATTCGGCCCCCTCCCATCTCCATCTCCACCTCCATCTCCACCTCCATCTCCATCCTCATCTTCCCCCACCCCTCTTCCCGACCAATTAATCTCTCACCTCAACCCGAACTAATTAAAGCAAATTTGTTTTTAGTGGCGCACAACGGTCCAAGATTTTTTTTATTGAACTTTATTTCCCCTCCAACCCCTTTCCCCCCTCCCCCCCCCCACCTCCACTTCTTTCCTCTTTTCTTTTCCCCCCAACCTCTCCCACCCTCCCCCCACTTGGCTCCCACTCCTTACAACACTCTCTTCTCATGACCTCGTTTCGAAACAAACAAGAATCAACAAAAGAAGCACGCAATGGTTCTATGAAGAGACTTGGCACGATGAGCGGGAGGGAGATGAGCGGAGGAAAGGGTGTGGGGAGAGGGACGCGCAGATTTGGTGTCTTCCTTTCCACGATCTACCCGTTGAGGAAGGAAGGTTCCAAACCCTCTCTCTCTCCCCCCGAAGCTCTCGATAGGAAGAAAGAGCAGCTTTCATCTCACAGGCATATGACGTGGTCCCGTCTAAACAGCTGTGACCACCTTGTCTGGGTTTACACGATGGTGAGTCGCGTCCATCTTGCGAACCGCGCAACCCGCATTGGGATCCTCCCCCTCTCCACCTGTTCATGAAACCCTGAAGAGACTGGCAATCCAAGACACCTTTTTTCCCCGTCCGTCGTCCTCTTCCTCTTGTCGCGACGACAAAACTTACCATGATGGACCCCCCCCCCCCAAACCCCGGAGAATCTATCGTAAGAGACAAAGTTTCGAAAGATCGCCCTAGACCGCCTTTTTCTCCTTGATTCGAGAAGAAGGGGCAGGAGCGGTCATTGCGAGGCGTAGGGAGGTGCCTTTAGAAAATCAATGCAGAGCAGAAACAAATTCTAGCTCTCGTCTCGTCAAGGCATAAAAAAAAAAAAACGATCCCCGCAAATCTCGACGATCCTCACGCCGGCCCGCTCATTGTCCCCCACTCGTCCCACATCCTTGAAAACTTTGTAGGCTTGAAGAATGAACCCAGCCAAAAAAAAAAAAAAATTAAATCTAGATGGGTCGCTCCTTCCCTACCAAGCTCGTTTACTCGACGAGAGATCCTAATCCTTGACGCCCTGGTCGAACCAAGCTCAGAGACAGAGACCCTATAAAGCGACACTCCAAGTCGCCGTGGAGAGACTAAAGTAGCGGTCTTTCTCGAAATGTCTTGCGTGCGGTGTCTTTGTGGTCTATGGAAAGTGTCCCCGTGAGTGTCTAGGAGCAGAGCAGAGGAAGAACGCACCCTCCAACCAGAGTACTTCAGTCGCTAACCTTCCTTCAGGCCCACTGGCCATCGTCCCCGCCAAAAACACAAAACAAAACAAATCCAAAAAGCAAAACCTGCCGGTGACCTTGTAAGCGCAAGTTGGGGGAAGATAAAGTGATTTTATTAAAGGAGCCTGGTTCCTAAATTATCTTCACAGGCAAAGGGCCCGCTCCTGCGCGCACCACCCATCTTAAGGCTCTGTTCACCTCCTTTGCTCCTCCGAATACATCTGCGCAAGCTCGCCTAGGAGAGATGGGATCACCGTCGAGGGGTCAACGCCAGAGGTCACGCCGAAAACATAGGGGATCAAAGTCGAGATCTTCAAAGTCGAGATCTAGCCAAGGCGAAGTCCTAGGAGAAGACCGGCCATAAAGGTGGCCCTGGGTTGAAAGTCGGCCATCAAGAAGTTGGTCGTTTTGGTCCAAAGCCTGTGGGCAGTGCTTCCTCTGTAGCCCGAGACCGTTCCGGAAGAGGGGCCGGCAGCGTTGTTGATGAACTTGTCGTACTTGGAGTTGATGGCCGACCAGTTCACGTTGATGACCCTCTGACTCGAAAGGTACTGGAGAAAGACGAATCCACCTCCGAGGAGGAACGCGATGAACTTTGCACCTTTCTTGATGAAAATCCCAGCGCAGATACCGCTTTTTTTTAAAAAAAAAAAAAAAATGTTCATTCACGTTTCGATTTACCCGAGGGTGGG